>SMSR01015578.1:35079-62958 GCA_019453355.1 Ceratina japonica | reverse complement strand
ACTACATGTTACTGCGGCTTGACTCATTTTTTCAATAACCAGAATTTCAATCTGTCCTCGTTTTATCAAATTCTCTCTCAGGGCTTAGATTTCTATCGAAACGTACTCGGGATTTGATCGAAACTTACTGAACTACTCGCAATTTTGGTATATAGTTACTATAACTACTAGGTAGATAGACGTGGGTTTGGCTGGAACTAACTTGTTCGTTTTATAACTGTTTAACATGCATCGCCGTATTTTCACCTTTACCTAGTTCAAACTTTGCCACGTTCCCATTGTAAATGTAAATCCCTCTCCGTTCGTTTCGCTCGTTCTTGTTTGGTTCATTAATTTCAGGAAATCGGGAAGCTTTTGTTCAATTTTCATCAAAACTCCTGAACCGTTACTGAATAGAACGACGCGATTAGGAGGCTCAAACGGTCCGCAGCCGACAGAGATTAAAGCGAGACTCTTAATCAAAAGTGAAGAAATCCTACGAAGACATTCGCTCCCAAAAATTTAATTCGCGTTTGACTTTAGCAACTACCACCTCTAGAAATTCTCCAAGTGTCAGCATTGAAGTTCAAAGACTCGTTTGAAACGGCCTCGTAAATACTAATTGCAAAGACTCTAAATTGCCCGAGACCTATTTTCCCTTTCGCACGAACTAAATAGCTAATTAACTAGAGAGAGGGAATAAGTTTTTAAACACCCGGGGCCCGCGACGGCCGCTTCATTTATCATTTATTATTTCGAGAAACGCTCTTCCTTTTTTCTCTCGACTCGTTACACGCCTCGCGTCCGAATTTCGCAGTAATGAAAATCAAACACGCTTCCCGTTCCTCCTACGCGACGAGCATGACAAAAACGCCCGCTTTTACAAATATCGCGAACATTAAATATTTAGTAAACGTCAAATTAAACAGACAGAATTCTGTTATTTACGAGAGAAAGCAATTTCATTCCAAATAAATAAATAAATTTATTCTTCGCTGATTAAAAGCACGATGTTATTCGGTTTCAGGGTGGAACGTTTCGCAGTAACGATGCGGCTCCGACTGTTTAGCCTGATAATTTTCGCGAGCGTGCTGGTCGTTAGGCAAGCCTCGGCCCACGGAAGACTGATCGAACCACCGTCCAGGGCCTCGATGTGGAGGTACGGTTTCGATACGCCGCACGATTATAATGATCACGAGTGCTATTGCGGCGGGTTCACCAGGCAGTGGCAACGGAACAAGGGAAAGTGCGGCATATGCGGCGACGCTTGGGACACGCCAGAGGTAACGCGGCGATATGCATTTTTATGAAGTCCTTATCACTCCCTTCGGAGCCATACGATCCTCAGGAGTGAATAAACAAAAAACAGATATGCAGCAACGCTGGCTGAACTGAAAAGATAATTTAATTAATATAATTTTATTCTTATAGTATTAATATAATTTCTATTATTCATTTGAAGTGTTAAAAAATGTACGTCTACCTTCTATTGAAATGTGAGAGAGACAACAGGATTTCCTGAAACAGCTATTCGTTATTTCACGTCGGAATTGTATTTATGTTGCAAAAGCGGTCTGGCTCCATGCAAAATGGAGCGACGATTAAATATTCCGTACCTTTAGAACCGGCGGATCTCTCGACGTTTGAATTGCGCTATTGAGATTCCCGAAATGGAAATTAGGTAACGGTACACTCCCCGGCAGCTCCTGCACTCCTACGGAGATCAAGATCTCCGACTATCAGATCCGACGTCCTTATAAGGAAGCCTACGGCGGGGATCGATGATGAAAAAAATGAAAAAATGAATACGATTTTGTTTCAGCCTCGTCTGCACGAGGCCGGCGGTAAATACGGGACCGGCGTGATAGTGAGGAAGTACAAAACGGGCTCGGTGATACCGGTGCGCGTCGAGCTGACCGCGAACCATCACGGCTACTTCGAGTTTCGTACGTGCGCGATGACGTACAGAAACACGGAAGTCGACCAGCACTGCCTGGACCAGCACCTGCTGCCGTTGAGGAACGGAACGACGAGGTATTACCCCGGGCCGGGGAACAAGATTTTCGAGGCTTTCTACAAATTGCCGGACGGGCTGACTTGCGCTCAATGCGTATTTCAATGGAGATACGTGGCTGGGAATAATTGGGGCGACTGTGGAAACGGGACAGGTATTGTGCCACGCGTTTTTTTTTCCCCCTTTCTTTTCGCCGCTTTTCGTCGCGAACACGGCCGCTCTTGCCTCTCGGAATTCGAACGAGAGCTTCTCACAATAGGGGGATGTACGGGGCGTTGGAAGCAAAGGTTGTTTAGCATCGCCGTTGGGTCCGGAGAATCCCTCTGTGTCCGACTTGAGAGCTTAAGCATACTTTCAGCCCATAAAAATTCTATCGAACCGAACTGGATCGTAATTAAGAATCGTTCTAATTCTAGTAGATCAAGTTTGAGAAGTCGTAATTAAAAAGTACAGTTCTCGCAGGTTTTAAACAGAGACTCTTGGATAATAAATGAACTTGGGGCCGAGTTTTTTCAATGACACGAATTCCTGTTCCACTTGGCGCC
The DNA here is from genome assembly GCA_019453355.1 of Ceratina japonica. Classification (NCBI taxonomy): domain Eukaryota; kingdom Metazoa; phylum Arthropoda; class Insecta; order Hymenoptera; family Apidae; genus Ceratina; species Ceratina japonica. Next base: position 60,420 of record SMSR01015578.1, on the reverse strand, counting down.
GGGACGAGCGTAGCCCGGTGTTTTGTTCTAGCTGAGGCCGGATGCACGTTCGAGGGACACCGCGCGCTCACGACGAAAGCCCCGAGCTTTACGTAGACATTGCGGAGTTCGCCGGAGTGGCTCGGGACGATTGAATTTTAAGGGACGTCGGGAGATGTTTGCCGAACCAAGTGTTTGCGTCGGGAACGATTGAATCGTTGATTGCACGCGGATTGCTTATGTATAGAAGCCGCGTCATTCCGTTGCCGAGGTCGAACGCAATTTCGATTGAATTACCAACAGATCTAAAAGATAATATAATGAAATATTAATCCTATAAATAATCGAGTCGTCGTGTCAGTATATTGAATGTCTCTTATCGCATAGTTGAAGTATTCGTATTCCATCCACAGATAGAAAGTTTTGATGTAATAATAAGTGTTACGTATTCAGTTCAAATATTATTACATAGTAATCATTGGTATTCGATCCACCTTTCAGTATTACAAAATTATTTGTAATAATAAAGCTCCTAAAAAATATCTGAATCAATCAAAGGTACCTAGACTGAAGATATACCTGAAAATATTCATTCATATTTGCTTCGCATAATTATAATTAAATAATGTTACTCACGTTCGTTGCGCTCGACAGGAGCGGTGGGCTGCGGCCCTCAGGAGGAGTTCCGTGGCTGCGCGGACATCACCATCGGGGACGACGTGGAACCGCTGCCGACCCTGGAGACGCCGACGACGTCGGTTCCGAAGTCGCCGACGGAGCCGGCGTCGGTGCCGAGCGGACCGTATTGGTTGCTCAGTATAATCATCGCTGGTACGTGCCTCCTGGTCGCGTTGGCGGCTATGGCGTTGCTTTATTCGTATTACTATCACTCCGGCCGGGCCAAAAAGTGGCTTATGGCGAGGCGGTTGTTGACGCCGGAAAGCCCACCTGTCGCTCCACCGAGGCATAAAAAACACCACGCGTCTAATGCACCAATGCAGCTGTAGAAGGGGACCGTTTTTCTACTCGAACGTAGGGTGACCGAATTGTCCTGCCAATTCTGTGACTGTAATTTTCCGACTACCGTTCCTTCGATTTTTATATATTTACCTCGAGAGGCTACGCGGTTTGTTAACGGGAATCCTGTCAGCGTACTTTCGTCGTTCTTTTTTTTTATATACTTGTTATACAGCTTAAAGGGACACGAGGATTCCTTTTGGAAACTATAAAAACGAACGGTCACCCTGATTTCTGTTATTGAAATGTGCTTCGTGAAGCAACTTCCCTCAATCGTTATTTCTTCACTTGGAAGTCTTGAAACATTGACTTTTCTCGGAATAGTGACGATAACGCTGTGATGTATTTACGACAGGGAAGTTGTTCTTGTTCTGCGTTTAGAATAATCCATACTTTGCACATGCATTCTCATCCTGTATATATAAACTGTCTTACATTAAACGTATTTATTTTCTAAGAATTTCTAGTTCTTAGTCCTCCTTTCCCTCTTCTTTATCTTGCGCTCTCTCTCTCTCTCTCTCTCTCTCTCTCTCTCACACACGAATTTCTATTTTAAATATATAATTGGGATTTACCTATTCGGAATGCACACATCTTAGGATCATCCACACCGTGAGGAGGAGTTCAGGAGTCACAGTATACATGGGAATTATTTTTTATTGAGCAGCATATTTCGAAAATCTTGATTACTCAATTTTTGTTGAACGCCGTTCCCGGTTGCACTCGCACTGCCGTTACTAGCAGCGACTTTTACAGTACGAGGTACCATAGACAACAACGTTCTGGGCACACCGAACGTAGTTCTGCTTACGTTAGTACCTCCTAGAGACCTGATCATACTGGGTTCCTCGGCCGCCGGCACCTTTTTCCGTTCCGGCGGCTGGCTTATAGCTACACTAATTACTTTATCACCGATCTTCATTCCATCAGCGGCGAGCAACGCCTTCGCGGCACTGTTCTCGTCCTCGAAGTCGACGTAAGCCAATCCTTTGGAGTGACCATTACGGTAAGTGACTATCCGCACTTCTTTCAACGCTCCGTGAACCTTGAAGATCTCTTCGAGATCCTCTTTAGTCGTCGTCACTGGCAGCCCTGATTATTTCACAACGATAAGTATACGTCTCTTAAACGAATTAATTCAAACTTTTTATTTCAACTCACCTTTGATGAACAGTTTGTTCTTTTCGAGGGTGGAACTGTATTTGAATCCGGGCCCTCGCGTCGTTTTGTTCGGATCGCATCTCGAGACGAACATCGGTCGTCCCCTTATAGGAGTTCGATCCAGCTTCAACGCTTCTTCGACAGCTTCCTATAAAAGACATATTCATAAAATTATTAAAAAAGCTTAGTCTAAATTTAAGTTAAAATCGACGGACGAGTAACACGTACAGGACTACTGAGCTGGACATAGCAGTATCCTTTGCTGCGCCCTTTGTAGTCTCGTATCATCTTGAACATCGTGATTGGTCCAGCCGGTTCTAACGCGTTCCTAACTTCTTCCTCGGTGGCCGTGTAATCTAAATTACTAACGAAAACCGTGATCTTGTCGTCGACTTCGTGCGCGTGGTCCACTTCCATTTTCTCAGGTTCCGGCGCCTTGAAACCAGGCGGCGGAGTGACCTTCGGTTTTTGATCGGCATCGACTTTCTTCTCGAGATTCAATCGGCTCTCTCTTATCTTCGGTTTCGCTTGCGTCTCGACTTTGCTGATCTTCGTCGGTGAACTCCCCAAGTTCTTCCACTTGCCCGCGTCGTCTTGTTTCCTCTTGTAAGCCTTTTTACCGTGCGACGGTGACAAGTCGCGGCTAGCTTGCTGAGCTTTGAGCCTCTCCTCGGCGACCTTCTCCAATTTCTCCCTGGTCCGCGTTTCGCAGAGTTCCATCTGCTCCAACGTTCCCTCGTCTCTTTCGAAGTCTATCCACGAATTAGCTATGCTCTCCGGCCAGTCCTTCACCGAGTTAAAAGCTTTTTGGTACAACTTCCTTAAATGCTTCGTATCCCCGTAACATTTCTCTAACGAGATGTACTCTAACCAATAGGAAGCTATCCCCGAATGCCCTTGCGACAGAATGTCTGCCCATAGCGACCTAGCTTTCTCCATGTCGTTGGCGTGTATAGCTTCGGTTCTCGCCCAATACTGCAGTATAACGCAATTCGGGTCTCCTTCTAACCCAAACGCTTTCGCCAGATATTCGCAGGCTCTGTTAAAAGTATTGCGCAGTACTTCTATCTGTTTCTCTTCCTCCTGCGAAGACGACCGATCGATTCTCCGTCGGAGATACTCCAGGTACGTGATCCACAACTCTCTGTAATCGTCCGCGGTTTCGAATCCGGCTGCTAAAGCGTTTTCCAATATCGCTTGAACCTCCAACACTGGCTTGCCCCATTTCTCGTACGATCTCATCCACTTCTGCCAAACTTTCGGACACCAGGAAATGTTCCTCGACGCTCTTTGATAGACTTGATCCAAGACTGATTCGATCTTGATATTTTCTTCTAAATATGTAAGGTAATCGAGCCAGATCCACGTTTCCAAGGTGACATCGGCGATCGCTCTTTCGTATAAAACAGTCACTCGTCCTGGATCTCCGTGCTGCTTCTCATACGCCAAATATGCTTTGTACGCGTCCAGAGTCTCGGCGTCGGCATGGGAGGTAACGATCTTCTCTTCGTAAGGCAGGCGGGCGTTAAAACTTGCAAACGCCCGCTCGTAATTACTGGCGACAATCTTATCGTCGATAGCAGCTTCTTTACCATCTCCCGTGCGCCACTCTTGGTATTCCTCGTACGATTTATCCATGTCCAACAGAGGACAAGCCAGCTGCCTCTTAAACAAATTTCCTATGCGTTCCAGCTGTTCCTTCCTCTCAGCCTTATTCTCAGGATCGATCTGAACATTCGAGAATTAAATTAAATAAAACGTACTTGGAGAATGTATCTTGTAGATATTTGGAAATACTTACCAGTGCATATAAGACATTTTCGAATTCTCTAAAAGCTTCCCACATTATTGCACCTTTAATGGTGTGCAGTCCGACTGATGTTAAAGCTCGTTCAAATAACTGCCTGACATTCTTTGCCGCGTCCTTCTCGGTGCCCATGTTACCAATGCTGAACTGCAGGTATTCCAACCATACTTCGACAGCTGTGAATTACAAAATATATCAATAGAAATCTATTTGTGAAAAACAGAGACATGTTCTTTAATATTGAGCTTACAAAGGTAGTCCTTGACTGCTCGTTCGCAGAGTTTCACTACTTCTTCCTTTTGCTCTGGCGTAACGGCTAACTTAATCTCGTCTTGCATCCAGGACAACCAGAGTTTGGAATCCAAAGGATAACGAGAGCTCATATTCTCTCTAGCAGCTCGTAGTCGTTCCAATTCACCCATCTTTTCGAGTTTAGCGATAAGCATTTTGTGAGTTTCATAATCATAAGGATTCTGTGCGAGAGTGGCTTCGAGGGTTTTGACTTCTGCCTCGTCGGCATCTTCCTCGTCGTCGTCGTCTTCGTCGTCGACGTCGTCGTCCATACGCTCTTCACGTTCGTTTTCGACCTCTTCCTCAGATTCGTCCTTATCACCTTCAGAATTGTCCAGCGTATCCTTTTCGGTCCCTTCCTCGCTTCCTACGTCCATCGCCTCCATTTCTCACTCCGGGTAGCGTGAACGAGCAATTTTTACTTATTGCACTAATAAAGTATTAACAACACTGCGTATTTTACGATTACACGCTTTGTAAACTCGGGAAACGATACGGAACGTCAACAACTTTCAAATATTCGACCAAGGTTATGGATGGCGAACGTGTACAAAACATATGGCGCTCGCGCATGCGCGTCGACGCCGAATTCAAATATGAAATGTGCAACGTACGAAAAGAATTAAAATTAAAATTAAAATAAATGCCCAAAGAAAGCAATAGAGAATTAGGAAACATGACGCATTTTCGTTATTCCTTCATTTCTTAAAAATATACAATCGTATTGATATATACGGGATATTTCTGCTTCTGCTTACGGTTAGAAAACTAAATAAAAATTTGTCATTGGGACTCTTCGATTATTCTATACGTTTATCATTACCTCTCGCGCGGTAGTCACGTCTTCACCCCTGTATGTACAACAGAGCTTCGCATTTAGTGAATAATGAAGAGAATGTCGACTGAAGTGTTTGACGATGTCATTCCCAGAAGCCGGTGAAAAGGGTCGCAAAAAAGGCAAACGGAAATTCGTGAAGTGTTCCAGGAACCGGTACAATCGCTGCAAGCAAATACCTTTAAAATATGTACACAGATATCGTGCGAGTTCACGGGTAAGTCCCAGGGTGCTTGTACATACCGTGGCTACACAAAGTGTATTTGCGCGTAATTTGTTAGCGAAACAGATACCAAATTACTTCGTAAAAGTATCCTAACTACCTGAAGTAGAAACGGCGCGCAAATATACTTTTTCTAGCCACTGTGTCTGGAACGAAGTTCCTCGGTAACAGTCGAGATTTATCGATGTCGATCTCGCAGATTTCACGCAAGAGATGCCCGTTTCGCATAAAATAATGAACACCGATCGGTGCGAACGCTATTTAAATCTGCGTAGGAGGATCAGGAGTGAAGATGACAAGGTACGTATTGTGACTCATTGTTAATTTAAAAACTGAGATTTTGGTAGCGAGAAATTAAAGAATCTGTCAATGTCTGTTGGTTAAACTATTTTTATGTCTTTTAGATCGCTGCAAATGGTCTCGTTATTTTTTATCTGTAACGAGGCAGTTTTTTTTCAGACAACGTACACGTACCGCAATAATTGTTATTTTACTGAGATCGATGAACAGTAAGAGTTGCGCGTAAAGAATTTCAAAAGAGATCGATTTAAATGCTGGGAACGTAGAAGGAAATTCTCGTTCATTGTTCAATACTAATAATAGAGACGTTTTCGCGTAGAACAGAGAGAAATAGCTAAGAAATCCTTAACTTAAAATATATGTAATACGTATATATACTAAGAATTAAGTAGAAATAAAATAAACCTATTTATTTTCTACAAATAATTAATCAGCTGATTTATAAACAGATTTGTATTAAAAAAACAAATCGTTTACTTAATCGATAAATTCGCACAATAAATAACGCCGCGTGTAAAAGGACTCGGCAGGAAATAACTGCAATTAGTATTGTGCATGTTATGTTTGTTCTTCTGCACGTGATTAAGCGCTGACACACTATTTCATACGTACGTATAATCGTTCGCAATGCTGTAATAACGTTCATTAATGGGAATTGTAGTCGCTGTCGTTGAACAGGTTTTTATGCAACCGTTAATTGTATGTACATAAGCGCTCAGTTATTGTTCTCCCGACGTTCCTTAGAATATTACATTACAATTTCACACCGTTCGATTCAACATCAAATCTGAACCGGCTTATCGTTCGTACAAGATTTATATATGGAAGTCTCGATGGATTCGATCGAACGAACGAGTTCTACGATTACTTCATGTTTCGTACGAAAGTCTTAGGTCTCAGGGAAAGGATTTTTTTGACGCAGGAAACAGCAGCTGACAATGTAAAATACAATGACGTGCAGGTACGGTCGTAAAAATCGTTGAGCGTGGGCTTGAAGAGTAAAGCAAATTGAGAAGCAGTTTTCGAATGCAAACACGGCATCGCAAGCAGCGCGTACCTCCTCATGAATAGATTCATGTCCTAAAAAAGCAATAAAACGAGGCTCGAGGAAAGAAAGGCACCAACTCTAAGGGATGAAGTTTTCAGTTAACTCCAAAAAATTGTTATTACTTAACAATGAGTCACCAAGAAGGACGTATACCTGTAGAGAAGTTCTCCACACGCTGCACCACGTGCTCACGTGTTTTCTGCGAAACGCATATCAAACCATTCATTCTTCAGCTTAATTTAATCCTCATCTATTCAAATTTCAAACGCATCCTTCGAATTCTAGATTAGAAATGTTGCTGGCTCGTGCATCCTCCAGTGAGTCACTGCGATCCAGGTGCGCGCTTGTCAGAGAGCGTGAAATCGTCGCCTTTTATTTATCCATCTTGTTATCCACGCGTCTTTCCACGCGAGCGATGCGGTCGAGTGGTGGTATCATCGGGGATGCCCCACTACCGCAACGATGAAAGCATATACCGGAGGCGATCCCCGTGAGTTTCCGGTAACGCGGGCCTGCAGGCCAGGTAGGACGGTCAGGATTCGCATTTAAAAAGGTGGTTGCAAGCAGCCTTGAACTGACCGTCCCTGCTGGTACCAGCGCGTCGAGGCTGTATACTTTTAGCTGCGCGAATTACTTCAGTTCGTTCAACGGTGGCTTCTCGGCAGGACCGCGCCGGGGACGATCATGAGGAGTGACGAAGCGTGTGAACGTCAGTGAATCACGTAGCTTAATTACAATTCTTCTCCCTGATTCGGGAATTCCGTCGATTCACGCTGGGCTTAGGGACGCGTGGCTGTCGAACGGTACCGTGTCATAGTGCAAATGTTCAGCTCCTGACAGTGACTTTGTTGGGAAATCGGGATCTTCGATTAGTAAGCCGTTTGGAATATTTCTGCGGAAAATTTCCAATTAAATATTTCCAGGGAAAGTTCAAGTGGTCTGTGTCATAAAAATGACGTTCCATGTTCATAGGTTTCTCTCGTGATCTTTTGTCTTCGCGAGAGATTATCGCTCCGCCGAGTAAACACTGACTGAGTTTTATTGCCATTTTCTGGTTTTCCTTGAGCCAGAGTGTAACCGTTGCCGGATACGCGAAAAACAGAGACGACAGATGCGTTATATTTTTCGTAAAACGATCTGAAGAATTTGTATTAAATACCGGTAAATGAAAGGTCCGTGATTATGGCCAGGAACGTTTACTAAAGCGACGTATACGTCGATCTTGAAAGGATTTTTGTGTCAAGAGAGTAAAAATCTGAATAGTAATCGGTGACGTGCTGCAGAGTTCCAGGATGATCGGCGTTATCGTGAAGACCGCGCTTTTGGTGCATTTTCTTGTCTCGATCAAGGAGGCGTCCGGCCAGTCGCCGTGTCCCAACTACTTCTGGTATTCTCGGGACGACGGAACGAACGAGATCGTCGGCTTCGTCGAGGTGCCACCACCGCCTAGAGGAGTCACGCTCGATCTCAGCGTCAGTTTGAGCATCGCCGTCGCACTGCCTTCGGTGAGAAGTCAAACTTTTTCCATTCACGAAACTCGTTCTACGCTCCATTGACTTGTCACAGTCTATTCTCTGATTTTAACGTAATTGCGGTAATGGACAATTGGCAGATCTCAGCGTGATAAATCTGCTGAATGGAGATCCATTGTGTTCTTCTTTGAAATCTGATCTCATTCAATCCTTTAATCGCATCCGCGTTAATATGTCATTATACAGGACCGTTTCGTTTNTTTGTCTTCGCGAGAGATTATCGCTCCGCCGAGTAAACACTGACCGAGTTTTATTGCCATTTTCTGGTTTTCCTTGAGCCAGAGTGTAACCGTTGCCGGATACGCGAAAAACAGAGACGACAGATGCGTTATATTTTTCGTAAAACGATCTGAAGAATTTGTATTAAATACCGGTAAATGAAAGGTCCGTGATTATGGCCAGGAACGTTTACTAAAGCGACGTGTACGTCGATCTTGAAAGGATTTTTGTGTCAAGAGAGTAAAAATCTGAATAGTAATCGGTGACGTGCTGCAGAGTTCCAGGATGATCGGCGTTATCGTGAAGACCGCGCTTTTGGTGCATTTTCTTGTCTCGATCAAGGAGGCGTCCGGCCAGTCGCCGTGTCCCAACTACTTCTGGTATTCTCGGGACGACGGAACGAACGAGATCGTCGGCTTCGTCGAGGTGCCACCACCGCCTAGAGGAGTCACGCTCGATCTCAGCGTCAGTTTGAGCATCGCCGTCGCACTGCCTTCGGTGAGAAGTCAAACTTTTTCCATTCACGAAACTCGTTCTACGCTCCATTGACTTGTCACAGTCTATTCTCTGATTTTAACGTAATTGCGGTAATGGACAATTGGCAGATCTCAGCGTGATAAATCTGCTGAATGGAGATCCATTGTGTTCTTCTTTGAAATCTGATCTCATTCAATTCTTTAATCGCATCCGCGTTAATATGTCATTATACAGGACCGTTTCGTTTCTTTTTATAATAGGGATGTTTATGGTTTGTTTTAGAAATATGTCGGTCGATTAGAATTGGCGCAATCGAAAGAAGATTCGGTCAGAGCGGTGAATCTGGGCCGGCCTTTGAGGTACAAGATTCATTTCCCACTTCCGCAACCGATACCCGTGCTAACAGGCATCAGGTTCAATGGTCAATTCATGTGCTCCGGTCCACGTGGTACGTACATTATTCCCACAAGTCCTCGAATTTAATAAATAATATTAATCGACGTTAATTAATTTCAGCTTCCGGACAAATCGTCACTTCCATTGTTCTCAATCATACACTCTATCCTCCGGGAGTGTTGCCTCTGTCTCAGGACCAGGGGAACGTGATCCTGATAAATCCTGACTATAATATCCCGATAAGGGATGACGTGTCATATCCAATCGGTCCGAAACCACAAAACGATTATTATCCTCGTCCATCGTTTAATAATTATTCTCCAGCCGTGCAGCCAACGTATGAAAACTACCCTCGTCCGTCCGTGGAAATACAACCGTTTGACAATAATCCTCGTCCAACGTTTGATAATAATCCTCGTCCAACATTTGACAATAATCCTCGTCCAACATTTGACAATAATCCTCGTCCAACATTTGACAATAACGCTCGTCCAACATTTGATAATAATCCTCGTCCAACATTTGACAATAACGCTCGTCCAACGTTTGACAATAACGCTCGTCCAACATTTGACAATAACGCTCGTCCAACATTTGACAATAACGCTCGTCCAACATTTAACAATAACGCTCGTCCAACATTTGACAATAATCTTCGTCCAACATTTGACAATAATCTTCGTCCAACATTTGACAATAACGCTCGTCCAACATTTGACAATAATCCTCGACCACCATCGTTTGACAATAATCCTCGACCACCATCGTTTGACAATAATCCTCGACCACCATCGTTTGACAATAACGCTCGTCCACCATCGTTTGACAGTAATCCTCGACCTCCATCGTTTGACAATTACCCTCGACCGACTCCGTCTCCGAAGCCGACGACTACGATGCCTGCGCCGAGGCCGGTGAACAGGCCGGAGGACAATAACGCGGACTGCGGCCGAAGCGAGGTAGAGGGTATCAATCCTCTCGTGGCGAAAGGGACGAAGACGTCGCACGGTCAATGGCCCTGGCTGGCAGCGCTTTTCATCGTAAAGCCGGCATACGAATTCCAGTGCGGGGGAATGTTAGTGACTAATAATCACGTTATCACAGGTACGAACACTCCTTATTGTAGAAATCATCATTTCATCATAGTTCATCTTTTATGCGAAAATTATAACTCGTTTCTTTCTGCAGCCGCTCATTGTTTCCAATTGAACAACATGGATTTACCGAAGGGAGTCCTGGCAGTATCGTTGGGACGGCATCGTCTGCGGAACTTCTTAGAGGAAGGCTCGAGGAACATGGAAGTGGCGGAGTACAGGATTCATCCCGATTACGACGCGAGCGGTAACGCTGACGCAGACTTGGGCGTGATAGTCCTACGGGAGAGGGTCGAGTACAGCCGGTGGATCAAGCCGATTTGCCTTTGGTCGGGGCCCACGGAACTCGAGCGTGTCGTTGGGAAAACTGGATACGTGGTGGGCTGGGGACGAGACGAAAAAGGGAACCCGCACCTCGAGGAGCCGCGGATGACCAAATCCCCGATCGTCTCTTACGTAAATATATTCTAATCTTAAACCCTTTCATATAGTCTAATGCAGTCTCACTCTGACAGTATTTTGTAATACGCACCGAAATTGCAGGCGGTTTGTTTCTGGAGCAATGCGAACTTCGTCTCGTTAACGTCGAACCGGACGTTCTGCGCGGGACTGAGGGACGGAAGCGGTCCCTGCAACGGTGACAGCGGAAGCGGTTTCGTGTTGTACGACAATCGTGAACGTCGCTATTACCTCCGAGGCATCGTTTCTGGTTCTCTACTCGACAGCAAGACTATGTCTTGCGACTTGTCGCAGTACATCGTTTACGTGGACGTCGCGAAACACTTGGACTGGATACGGAAGCAGATATACACGTAGAGCCATGATTCAGTTACCTAGAAATTATCAGCAATACTCTTTCTAAGGGCCGCGCGAGCGTTAATTCGACGGCAGCTGCGTCTTTTTCTTACTCTCAATGTAATAAGAAAAAGACAGACTTATTTGAAAGTTCGCCAAATCGACACTCGTGCGACCGTAGTTTTACGCGTAAGAGATTCAGTATCGACGAAATGGAGTAAATGATTTCGAGGTAATGCCTGTAAATACGCTAGTCGATCATCGTCATTTCATTATGTAAATTACATCTCGACGAGCAGATGGAATCAATGGCCGGTCAACTGACCTTAACGTATTCCCGATTCCGTATAAATTTTTTATGTACCATCTTCGTACGATACATTGAACTCAGTTACTCATTTCAATGATTGTGCGATGCACTCTTCGCACGATTAATAGTGTACATAAATCTGACATAGTTGTAAGTATAGCGCAACGTTAACTATTTATATTTTACATTATTTAACTGTCGGATAGTATTTATTATTAACTAATTATTCTATAAATTAAATTAAATTAGTCACTTTTGTATAAAACAAATGTAATCGTCATTCCCATGTAATTTATCATTTGTATATATAATTTCTTGTATTTACTACGTACTCGTTTAACAGCTAGCAAATTTTGTAAACAAATTTTGTTTTAGTAAAACGATTTTGTCAAGTATGAATAAACTATATACATTTATATACAAGTGGCTCTGTTTTATTTTCGATAAGGGAACGGGTGTACAATGATACGCATCTCTATTTTATTATCAATTACACACTCTTACAGATAGATCGTTGCTTATCCTATAAAGCCAGCTACAGAAATGGAAGAAATTAAGTTTTACAAAGTATAGTTTGATATGTGTAGATATTGCGATAGAAAACGGGGATAAAGAGAGGCAGGCCTCGGAGAGAAAATTAACTTTTATAAAAAAAAATGCTAATCAAAAGAACGTCTTAATATTGCGATCAAGGATCATATACCGATCTACATCGAAAATAACTCTATCAAATGGTCAGGTTCCAAGTTGTTATATAAAATATTTTATATATATATATATATGTATACTTTTTTAAAATATGATACACGAACAGGATAGGTTTTTGGAATGTTCTTTTTTTTCAGTGAAAATATTTCCTTCTTGTATCATAAAATTATGTTCTTTATTGTCCCATTGAAGAAGGTAAGCAAAAGTGTTTGCCTCGAAAACAGCTCGCTAACCGACGTAGCAAGCTCGTATATCAGGGATCGAAATGCACCGTTATCGAGATTTTGTTCAGACCTCCGCCTGGAAGTATTGTCGTGCAACTGCCCTTAATACGATTTCTGCACTGGACACACCTATACACGTTCAAAAAAGAGGTATGAGAGAACAAGCATACGAGGTATATACGACTTTAAACTCGCGTCGAACTCTACTTACTGATATTTGCTTGTATGACGTCGGTGAGTAGATGGAAATCGTTCTCGTGCGTGACAATGATATAAGTTAATTTGTTACTATTCATTTCTTGGATCTGTGCCACAGACCTCCGTGTCTTTTCCATCGTTCCACCTGCGCTCTCGATTATTTCAGCCATCGCTGGCGGCGATGGTATCACGCTTGGCGTAACATAAAATAGTTTACCCTGTTTAGCAAACGAACTTGTCAAGCGGAGAACAATAACGTTATCACTATGCNTTCAGCCATCGCTGGCGGCGATGGTATCACGCTTGGCGTAACATAAAATATTTTACCCTGTTTAGCAAACGAACTTGTCAAGCGGAGAACAATAACGTTATCACTATGTATTTCACATAGCGGTTTCATCGATTGCTTATAATATATCAGTAAACTGATTAATTAATTTAATTGATGTAACCAATTGAAGAAAGATCACCTTAAGTACTGTTCCCCGGTTCGGGCTCGCCAGAGCCTTTTCAATATTACAATTAAAAGTCTTCTCGAACTCCGGGTCGCCCAATACGTATCCGCTTTCGTCTAAAAACGTGTTTCTCGCGGAACAATCGAGCAACCATTGTAACGTGACGATATATTTACAACGTGAGAGGCAACACAATAATTTTACAGTCCTTATCGGTGCCGGCATCACGAGATGAGTGGCATCTCGCCAACTGGCCGCCAGTGCACCACCTAACTCCCGGATTCTCTGTCGAACGAATGATTCCAATTAGCACGATAAATCATCGAACAGAACACACGGCAGTAGACATCGCGAATATATATGATACCTTTGCGTGTTTCCTAGGATTGATACCGGAGAACAATATCCTCGGCTGTTTGTCCGGGGACGGAGGGTCGGGATTACTAATTACTATCGGCTCGTCCAAGCCCAACAAATGTGGGTCTTTATTCAACAACGGCCCGTCTAACCGCGGCTTCTTATACTTTCTTATCGAATTTGGACCCTGACCAACCTGTTTCACCTTATCGTACGATTCCTGCGTAATGTTTATCGGCATTTTCCACGCAGCTGAAAGAAACGTCATTTTAATACACGCGGGGCGATCGAATCGACGGAGGGGAAAAGAAGAAACGGATCGTTTTTCTTCGGGTATCGGGGAAAGATAATTGATGAATGCCACTGTACCCATTAAGTGAGGCACTAATGAGTAGTCCAATCTAAACGGATTGCTCAGACTGTACTGCTGATATTTCGGGTTTTCGATTTGATGGAGGGTGTTCATTTGCCCGCACAACAGATCCGTCAACCATTGCGCGTTTACCACGGCTGTTTGCCATTCCCGGGCCTTTTTATACTTTTGACCGTCCGGTCTGAAACGCATTCGTTCGTCGAGTTACACAGTTTCGGTACGACACACACCTTTTTCATTGCGCGAACGTCAAAAGCTTAAGCGAAACGACCACTACAGACAAGCGAAGGCGTTTAAGATTAACTGCGATCTGTACCTTCTGCAAACGAGCAGGGTGTTGTGCCTAGTGAAGTAGCTGGTGACCTTGGCGCCCAACGCCTCCAGCATGTACTTCACCTTCGCGCGTTCCTCGCCCTCGAAACCGGACAGCGAAACGATCTGTTTCGCGCACGGGACCTCCGTCAGGCTGAACGGCGTCGGGAAGTGGAGCGCGTGCGAGGGCGGCAGTACCTGCTGCTTACTGACAACGTCCGACAGCCAGTGGGCGCTCACGCAACGTTTGCCGTCGCGCAGCGCCTGCACCACCGTCGGATGTTTCTGGGTGATCGCGAGGATGTGCGTGGCACGGGCGCAGTACTGCGGCTCCACCTCGCCCCCGTGTCTCTCGATCACCTGTTTCCACGTGGAAACGTCGTTCGGCCGTTGCGCGTCGTACTCGACGATCACGAAGATACAACCCAGTAAAAAGAGATCTGGCGGCACTGGAAACACAAACAGCCATGCGTCACTCGTCGAAGAGAATAGAAGGCGAAGCTTCGAGCTTTAGAACGCTGAAGAGAAGCGAGAAAGAGAAGGATGTAAAGAGTCGTACGTTTCAGATTGGGATTGTGGCCGTAGAACTGAGCCTTCGCTTGAGGCATCACCGGAGCGTATTGCATTTTGATTGGTGTACCTGGCGGCGCCCCGTTCGTGATGTTCCCGACGGCTCGGCGTTGATACGCCGCCAGGAGCTGCGGGTCTTGGGAAGGCGGCGGCGGCGGCCTGTGCTGGGCAGTCATCAATCTCAGTTGACCGGCCGCGCTGCCCTCGGCAGCGCTGCCTTGCAACCTGTTCGTCAACATGTTCGCTAGAGCGGTCTTCGTTTTCGCGTTGACGACCAACTGTTGATCCGGCGGTATCTGAGCGTTATTCGACAGCGACGCCAACGGCGGTTCCTGTTGCGCGCCTTGCGGCTGCTGTTGCTGTTGCTGCTGCTGCTGTTGTTGCTGCTGCTGCTGCTGCTGTTGCTGTTGCAAATGCTGCAGTTGTTGCAACCTGGCCATTTGCTGCTGCTTCTGCATGTGCAGCTGGGCTATGTGTTGCGGGGTCAGAGGTTGGCCCTGCTGGAACGCCGGAGCCGGCTGGCCGGCCTGAGGACTTTGCACGGTTTGCCCGGTTTGAACGACGACCGGGTTCGAGGAATTGATCGGCGTCAGGGCCGGCGGTTGGACGCCGGGATGGACCGGCTTCTGTCCCGGTGTCTGCGTGATCTGAGGGCCTATCATCTGAGGCCGAGGCTGTTGGACCCACTGCATCCCCAACTGAACCGGCTTCCCCTGGCTTCTTATAACAGCGATCTGCGGGCCTTGCTGGGCTTGTCGATTCTGCATCTGCCTCTGCAATCTCTGCTTCTGGATCTTCTGAATGAACTGCGCCCGCTGCTGCGGGTCCATCTGTTGCAATTGCTGATGCGTTTGCGCGTCCAGTTGTATCAACTGTCGCGGCGGCTGCGGCGGCTGTTGAGTCCACTGGCCGCTCGGTCGTTGAGCTCCGATCTGTTGCTGCTGTTGCCTTTGCAATTGCAAGTGGTACTGCTGCTGCTGCCACTGTGAGTCCCTTTGTACTATGAAACCTTGCTGATTGGGACCCATCAACGGCTGGCTCTGCGGCTGTTGCTGCAACTGGCCGTCCCTTATGACGAACTGCTGCGAGCCCTGCGGCGCCGACTGTTGCAGCTGCTGCGAGATCTGCTGAATCTTCTGCTGCTGTTGCTGCTGCTGCTGTAACAATATAAGTTGCCTCTGTTCGGACGTTAATTGTTGCGGCGGCGCCTGTTGATTCAGCTGGTGTTGCGCCCCGATCTGTTGCTGCTGCTGGCCGGGAATCTGCTGCTGCTGCAGTACTATTTGCTGCTGCTGCTGCGGCGTTAATTGCACCTGTTGCACTAATTGCTGTTGGCTCGTGATTTGCTGCTGCTGCGTCAAATGCTGCTGATTTATCTGTTGCTGCTGGGAAATCATCTGCTGAGTCAACTGCTTCTGGGTCATTAACTGCTGCGGCAGCTGCGAATTCAACTGCTGCTGCTGCTGCTGTTGCTGCTGTGGTATCATCGGCTGCTGGGGCAATTGTTGCTGCTGCGTTCCGATCAGCTGCTGTTGAGGCGTCAACTGCGGGGACTGTTGCTGGTTCAGAAGCTGCTGGCTGTATTGTTGCTGCTGTAATTGTTGGTGCGGAGTCATTTGCTGAGGCAACTGCTGTTGATTTAATTGCTGTTGTTGATTTAATTGCTGCTGCTGCTGCTGCTGGAGGAGCGTGTGTTGTATATTCATTTGCTGTNTGTTGGTGCGGAGTCATTTGCTGAGGCAACTGCTGTTGATTTAATTGCTGCTGCTGCTGCTGGAGGAGCGTGTGTTGTATATTCATTTGCTGCTGTTGAGGGGATAATTCTGGCTGCTGTATTTGTGGCGGCACGGGTTTCATTTGGGTAACGTTGTTCTGCGGAGAAGCCTGCGGCCAATTGGCCTGCGTCAAGTTTTGATCGGAGACAGAAGACGCGATTGTGGAAGCATTGGATAAACTCGTAGCAGAGATCTGTCGCTGAAGATGCNTTGATCGGAGACAGAAGACGCGATTGTGGAAGCATTGGATAAACTCGTAGTAGCAGAGATCTGTCGCTGAAGATGCTGCTGCTGCTGTTGTTGTTGTTGCTGTTGTTGGACACCGGCGTTATTCTGCCCGTTCGTCGCGTAAGGGATCGTCGACACGGTCGCGTTAACGGTGTTCACGTTGTGCGAGGGATTCGAGGATATCGGCGGGCTCGGCTGATTCCACGGCATTCTCTGTTTCAATTGTTCCAGCATCGCTTTGGTCCTGTCCTGTTCCTCCTGCGCGGAATTGTTATCCGTGTCCTCGTCCATGAACCCGGTGATCATCGCCGTCGAGCTGTTCGAGTATACCAACAGCCTCGGGTGGTAATCCACCTCGCTTATGATCGTCCCCTTTTTGCAACACTCTGTCACCCAGTCCGGCGTTACGATCTGAACGGGATGTCTCATCGCCGTTTCATATTTCAGCCCGGCAGCCTTCCCGGTGATCAAATGTGTGCAATACCGATCTAAACGTAATTGACATTTACCCCCTTGGAGCGTGATCATAGCCCACAGACTTTTGCTGTCCGCCCGACTTACCTGAGAGACACACGCTCTGACATTTGAAAATAGTTGTGTGTCCTCAGGTGAGAAGTAGTGCGTCCTGTATCAAACACTGTCGCTAAGGAAATTATCTGAATGATTTTAGTTACAGAGACTGTGTTAAGAGGAAGGAACGTGTTGCAGTTTAGTTCAAACGTATGAGGCGTTAGATTGTTTACAAGGAGTTAATGAATTCATTGATTAGGATACGGCAGAAGTTTGTTGCATTTAACTGAATAGAGAATCCAATTCTGTGTGACCGATGGTATCTCGTGGATATCCTTCGCGCCTGAGATATCATCTTCCAGTGCATCATAGCCTGCTATTAAATGGGTAACAAAAGCACTAAAATAGTTTGATCTCTCTGCACCTCCTTCTTGTAACAAATTTAAAATCTGCAAATTGTTAAAGACAATGTTTCCTTGGGTACTGACATCACTCACACATACGCTTAATAAACATCGGCTCGGCTACTCTCTCAGGATCAAAACACGTACAGAAACATGGATAAACCGACTGACCGTGTTTCGTACAACCGTTCGTCGCAAATTGTAATTTATTTATTGCAAGGGGACAGCGTACGTCGAAGGCGCGACGCGGAGCGTTAAAAAATCTCTGCATCGCGCCACGGAGCGTTGAAATTGACTCCATATTATAACCTCGCCGTGCAGGAATCGCGAGGAATATCGAACAACGACGGGAGGAATCGTGTTCCCCGGGAATTACTAGACGACGGGATCGTTGCCGCGGAATCGTCGGGTTCGCGTCACAGCCGAGGGAAAAACGCGGGAACGTCGGAATTGACACGTACCTTGGGATCACCTTCGCCGCTGACGTAGTATTTAACGTCGGCGAACAGGGCACCGTCGAGCTTTAATTCCTCGAGGCCGGCCCTAATGTCGCCCATCCTTGAAAAACTCCCAGATAAATCACGTTTTCCACATCACAACGGGGCGTCGTGTAGTCTCCAACCGAGTCCGAGCACACGCAATAAGTATTTTGATAACGAGACACAGTCGCGACGCTTTTGTTATTATTATGATCGCATGGTTATGTAGCTACGTATCTCGATGGCCGTCGAGTCGAACGGCGCCGTTCGACATGTATCGAAGGCGCGGTCGACCACGCGCTCGATTCGATTATCAAAAATGGCCGCCGCTTCGCTGGGTTCAAAGCGAGCGCAAATAGCTCGTAACTTTTTAACGAAAAACTTGTTAAGAAATAATAGTTTACACGATTTTTGGAAATTGTATAGATTGTGCATTGAATAAGAATTGTGTGAACAAGAATTTAACTTTATTTGCTGTTCATGCGAGTGTGCTGCTCAAGATTATTACTTGGAACGAAGTTACTGATAAAAAGTAACGTTAAAATAAAATTACTGTTGCGGCAATTATAAGTATGATTCGTACTATTTTTTTTTACTACGGTCTCATAGATTGATTGTGTAAAACGTGAAACCTATATTCTTTACAGAAAAGAAATGAATATTGCACAATGTATATGCATGCAGAACGTATAAGAAAAATAAGAAGTCGACGTCTGAACGTTTATCCAGCTCGACATAAAGATCGATGAATCATCGTATCGGGCGATGTAAAAAGGTGTTACGACAGTTGAAAACATTTGTTTCTTTATTGTATACTCTTCTCATTCGCGTGTTAGGTACATATCAGCATCTAACGTGCTTTCCACCGTAATAGTACGCGAAACTGTTTCTCCATCCCTTTCACGGATTCCTCGTTCTTTCATATCTCTTTCTCACTCGCTTTCTCTCTCCTTCCCTTTCACTCGCACTCGCTCCCTCTCTTTCTCTCTCTCCCCTCCATCGGCGGACCCCTTTCTCGCGCGCTCGTGCTCTCTCTATCAGGCATACGAAATATAATTTGCATTACCCTCCCCGCGGCTCTCCTCTATATTATTAGACGTACGTAACATCATCATCATCATCATCATCATTCGCCCCCTTATTTTCCCCTCGCATTCATAGATAAATAAATTATAGGCTAGTATGTACAACCTTTCTCGATAGATATTTCCTCTCTCCTTACTTAATTTTAATAGTCACATTTGTCCATTTGTCACCTTAACAGATTTATTCATTTTGTAAAGACTCTAGAAATATTGAGCTTGGTCTGGTCAGTATACGTCGTTATACATATAATTCCCATTAGCTTTTCTCGTTTCCTTTTTCGCTTTTCTTTCCTCGTTTCTTTTTTTTTTTTTTAAATTAAATTATGTACGTGTCCATGTTATGTACGCGCGTATCCTTCCGCGTTTCCTCGTCCTTTCGCTCGAGTCGTTTATATTTCCACCGTGTGAGTGTATAACATTGTTTCCTCGTTGAATGATTGCATAAATAGAGAGAGGGACTGGAGGGCGGTGGGAAGACGAGAGACGAATTCAATTAGTTTCCTTATAGGGCAAAGACGAGAGAGGTGAATGAAAAAATTGCGAAGGTCCTCTATGGAAAATAGTTATGTATAGAATTCTTAATCGGGGGCGGGATGTGGGGGAACGAAAATCGTTTTCCTCGTACTCGTACATCATCTGTACATGGATATAATTAACAATATGTATACCTGTGTACGTGTATTTTGTATGCATAAGTAGATATATCTCTTCCGTATAGTAACAGATTTATAGAATCTATCTTACTGTCCGTTAGTTAACGAGTATCTCGTGAAACGATAGATAGAGGTACATATTGCTTCGTAAAAAAAGAAAACATCCATCGTATTTCGTCAGAGAGTAAGTATAACAAGTTCCCGGTCCCTCGGTCCCTTCGAGCTCGTCGACAATCATTTACATCATATTTCTTTTTTAGCAACAATACAAATAAACGTGGCGTCGAGTGTCTGCAAGATAAAACGATACACGTCGGGAAATTAAGGCGAATCTTTTCCCATTCGAGCGCAGTGACACAATCCCGAAATCGAAAAGAATCGCATGATTTATTACCATTGATCGGTGAGAAAAGAAGGAGGTCAGCGTTAGGAATGCTTTACGATCGTGGAAACGATTGTCGACGTCGACGAGAGACCGACGTACCGGTAACGGGTCTAGTTTTACATCATGGTCTCCCTGCAACTGGTCATGCTATCGAAGTCTAACTGCAAGTAAGAGCAATCGTTCTCGCAGAGGGCCGCGTCGCTGGTCGCCGGCCTGTTGCACCAGCCCTCGGGATGGAGGGTGCTGGTCAGGTAACACAGTACGTCTAGGATCTCGTTAATGCGCTAGGAGCCCGGATTCGCGTTCTCGGTGCTCCTCCGTCTGGCCTCGAGCTCCTGTGCGAGCATCACCACCTCCCAGTTGTTGTGGCCGGTCCGGCGGACGTCGTCGCCCTCGTTGTCGCCGTCGTTCTCGCTGTCGCTCCTCCGCCTGCTGCGGTCCACGCCGCTGGTCCTCCGCTTGTCGTCGAACTCGTCGTCGGACCTGCTGCTCTCGCTGTTCGACTCCAGATCGATCGCGACCTCGTCCTTCCACAGGCTCTGCGGAACGATCGAGGTCGGTAGCTCTTGCAGTTGCAACGTCTCCTCCTCGGAGTGCTCCTCCCATGACTTTCGATTGTGGGAGCTGGACTCCGTGGACGAGCGTCGGAACTGCGGCGGCCGAGTGGTCAGTACCGTGTCCACCGAGCCGTCCCTCATGAACGGGTGGTCCTCCCGGTCGTCGTCCAGGTCCTCCTCGAGGGAGGCGTCGTGCTCCGTGCTGTCGCCCAGCGAGTCGTCCGCGTTCCGCGCCTCCCTCTGCTCCAGCTCCAGTATCCTCGTCTGCAGCTGAGATATTATCTCGTCCCGCTTACGGATCTCCAGCTCCAGCGACGTGAACTGGCGCTCGAACTTCGTCTGGATGTCCTCCTGCAATTCCATCCACTCATTCGTCATCGACCCTTTTTTTTTTCCCCAATTACGAATTTATCGAGATTTCGTTGACGTATAATTATAATCACTTGCAGGAAATTAACGGAGCGCAAACAGGGTCGTTTGGGCGTAACGAGCGATATATTACCGATTTGTAAACAGCGAACAGTATGCAAATGGAATCACGCTATAAGGTAAACTTCCCGGGAAGCTTTGCTCCGAGTCCCGGAGCTCGATATCTCATATGGAAATTGCACGAAACCTCGGAACCCCGGACTCCTCAGGAAGTACGCTTCTTCCATATCCATTTCCTCGTGTATCGCGATATCTCCTCGAGCTGTTGAAAATTTTATTAACCGTCTACAGCGCGTACGAAGTTACATATTAAGTAGAACCGTGAGTCGGTGAGTATTCCTGGAGTAATTTACTATTCGGGGCAGTCGTCATTAGTTGGTAATTGGCAGTAACTTGTGCGACGAGACGAGAATTGNATCCATTTCCTCGTGTATCGCGATATCTCCTCGAGCTGTTGAAAATTTTATGAACCATCTACAGCGCGTACGAAGTTACATATTAAGTACAACCGTGAGTCGGTGAGTGTTCCTGGAGTAATTCACTATTCGGGGCAGTCGTCATTAGTTGGTAATTGGCAGTAACTTGTGCGACGAGACGAGAATTGTTCCGAATTTGCTTGCAGTGTTATCGCGGAACTCGTTAGAAGCGAGAGACAAAGGAGGGAAACTTACCAGGCGGCCCTTGACGATTTCCCGGATACCGGTCACCAGCTCTCCCAGGTATTCCTCTTCCCGGGGCCGGGACACCACTTGCAGGATACCTCCGCTGCCCAAAGGACGGAAACTGAGTTTATTGGGCGGTGGCAGTGAGGCCTGCTCCTGGGGCTCGGCCGGCTGTGGTTGCCCGAGCGGATAGTTCCCCGGGACCTGCTCGGACGGCGGGCTCTGCAACGTGTATTTGTTGAACGTCACGCTCTTCGAGAGCTTCGAGTGCCTAGCCGCGTAGCCCTCGATCGTCGGCGCCCTCATCAACTTCCTCAACTCGGCTGTAGCCGCTTCACGGTCCGGCGTGCTCGTCGCCGACGTCTCCGAGCTGCCGGTCCGGCTACCGGCCGACAATTTCTTCAGGATGCTCTTCAGATTCCGCCTCTCCAGCGTCTCGTTCTCCGGGGACAGCGGATCCGTCGGCGAGACCATCGATTGCCGACTCTGCAACCATTTCGATTGGAGGCGTACGGAAAATATAGTAATCCCTCATCGTACAGTTCTTCGTTTGGCTCGCGCGGAAGTTCGATTTATTAGTCAGATCGTGTGTTCTGCTTGAATGGAACGCGGTTGAACCGAGCACGTGCATCATGTAGAAGTTGAATTATAGAAGTTCCGCGCGCAGAATTGAATATATCCGGAGAGTTTCGGCTGTCTGGTATTAACTATGTAATGTACAAGGGTGGAGCACGAAATGTAGAATCTGAATCCAGCGCGATTGGATTCATTGCTCGACGTCAATTAACGTATCGATACACGCGCGCGCGATGTTTCATCGATACCGATAACGATTTCGTATCCCCTTAATTCCGAGCAACAATTTAACAAGATATCTCGTTTCCCCCGTATCTTATTTAAAAGCACGATAAAGCGAAGACTCACCCGGTTGAACTTCTCCAACTTCCTCGCGTACTCGATGGCGCAGGCCTCCGAGTGGCTCCTCGTCAAGTTCCCGTCGAACTCGATCTCCGCGTTGTCCCCGCAGTCCAAACTGGAGCTCCTCACGGCCTTCTCGAGTTCCGCCAACTTCTGCCTCTCGTTAAGTATCTTCAGCTTCTTGACGAACGGCAGTCCGCAATATTCCGGCGACAGGTCGTCGACGGACGCGTACATCTTCGTCTGCTGCCTTATATGAACCAAACTCTGCTTCAAGTGCAGCCTCCTCTGGGGCGGACTCCTCTGCGGCGAGTTCTCCTTGTTAGTCAACGACGCGTCCTTCAGCATCGCCCAGGGTTTCTTCACGTTCGAACCATTGGCGTTCTCCAAACCAGCCGACGATCTTCCAGGCTGTTCTACGACGGGCGCGCTTTGTACCGACGGCTGCCTCGGCGGCGGCTTCGGCGGCGGTTTTGGCGGCGGTTTCGGCACCGGCTTCGGCACCGGCTTCGGCGACTGTTCCCGCGACTCTTCAGGTATAACGTTCGCAGGTAACAGAGGCTCTTTAATCGGCGCCTCCTTGTCCGCCTCCTTCATCTCCTGCTCGTTCTTCGCTTTTAACAATAATATCCTTTGCAGGAACGGTAAATTCGGGTTCATTGGGTTCTGCGCCTCTGCAGGCGGCGGCAGCTGCTCCGGCGTGTGCACCGGAGTTTCCATCAGGGTCCTCCGCTCGTCGCGCTCCTCCTTCTCTTTTAACAGCCTTAGTCTTGAGAGAAGAGGGAGACCCGCGCCCAGGGGTGACACGGGCGGCTCCTGTGCCGTCGGCGCCGACGGCTCGTGGCTGTCGTCGACCTTCTGCTGCCTCTTCAACGTCGGCGCTTTCGGCGTCAAAGGTTGCAGCTCCAGGCTCTCTTCAGGCCTCGTGTTACGTCTACTCTTCCTCAANCGCCAACTTCTGCCTCTCGTTAAGTATCTTCAGCTTCTTGACGAACGGCAGTCCGCAATATTCCGGCGACAGGTCGTCGACGGACGCGTACATCTTCGTCTGCTGCCTTATATGAACCAAACTCTGCTTCAAGTGCAGCCTCCTCTGGGGCGGACTCCTCTGCGGCGAGTTCTCCTTGTTAGTCAACGACGCGTCCTTCAGCATCGCCCAGGGTTTCTTCACGTTGGAACCGTTGGCGTTCTCCAAACCAGCCGACGATCTTCCAGGCTGTTCTACGACGGGCGCGCTTTGTACCGACGGCTGCCTCTGCGGCGGCTTCGGCGGCGGCTTCGGCGGCGGTTTTGGCACCGGCTTCGGCACCGGCTTCGGCACCGGCTTCGGCGACTGTTCCCGCGACTCTTCAGGTATAACGTTCGCAGGTAACAGAGGCTCTTTAATCGGCGCCTCCTTGTCCGCCTCCTTCATCTCCTGCTCGTTCTTCGCTTTTAACAATAATATCCTTTGCAGGAACGGTAAATTCGGGTTCATTGGGTTCTGCGCCTCTGCAGGCGGCGGCAGCTGCTCCGGCGTGTGCACCGGAGTTTCCATCAGGGTCCTCCGCTCGTCGCGCTCCTCCTTCTCTTTTAACAGCCTTAGTCTTGAGAGAAGAGGGAGACCCGCGCCCAGGGGTGACACGGGCGGCTCCTGTGCCGTCGGCGCCGACGGCTCGTGGCTGTCGTCGACCTTCTGCTGCCTCTTCAACGTCGGCGCTTTCGGCGTCAAAGGTTGCAGCTCCAGGCTCTCTTCAGGCCTCGTGTTACGTCTACTCTTCCTCAACACGTTCTTCAGACCCTTCACGTCGCTCTTCAGCTTGTCGACGATCCTTTTCCCTGTGCTGTTGTCCGATGAATCGTGCCCCGGCGACGTCGGCTGACGATAGGCTCTGGCTACCTTCTGCGCTTCCATCAAGCGTTTTCTACCCAAGTTCTGCAGGATCTCTTGAGCCTCTGGGTAGTCCTTCATCGCTGCTAGGACGTCCTCGCGTGATAGGCTGAAGAGTTCTGAGTAACCTACCGAACGGACGTCCGCTGTGCGTCTGCAAAGCAAGTTCACTCCTCAGTTTTTTAGTATTAGTCTGATTTTTTATTGATTGAGAATCAGTTTGACCTTGAGTTTGTTCTCAGTAACATTCGACTTTATTTTATATTCCATTTACAAAAAGTATGAGTCTTTTTCCTCAGCTACAGTTTTTTAGTATTAGTTTGATTTTTTATTGATTAAGAATTAGTTTGACCTTGCGTCTGTTTTCAGTGACGTTCGACTCCATTTTATATTCCATTTACAAAAAGTATGAGTCTTTTTTATGAAAAGAATTGATAGGTAGCATTAACGTTAACGATTTGATTGTAGGTTCCCGTAGCAGTGGAGTTACTTCGCCACCGGAGTTTAAATTCGTTACGTCAGTTTTTCTAATGAAGTTAAACTCGCCCGGCGACTTGGGGGCAAAGTTTGGAAAAAAAGTTCGTGGCCCCAGACGATACCGCAAATGGGATTAGTCGCTGATTGAAATATTCGATGGGCCGTTAATATCCCCTTAATACCCTCAAAGCATTTTAGCGGTACACTAATAAACCAGGGAATTTAATA
>SMSR01015577.1:6880-59551 GCA_019453355.1 Ceratina japonica | reverse complement strand
ATCTTTGTTTATATAATATAAGCATAGTTTTATTGAATGAAATCTCCATAATTTCGTATTGAAATCAATTTAACAATCTAAACGTCTGCCGTGGCTTAAATCGAATTCCGTTCCTTTTTGTTTCCGGAAGTGTAGCGGAGGATTTTGTTAGCCATACATCGGGTAGCAATTTCAAGCGCGAGCACTTGTTACGTACGAGATCGTGCGGAAATAGCAGGGAAGGGTAGCGGCGAGGGACTTTTCGGTGCCAATAAATGTCGCTTATAAAACCTGTTCTCTTCGGTCGGTCCACTGACACACTGGCTGCCGCCGTTGCTGCCGCCGGCTTACCCGAGGCGCTTTAACTTTCTCGCGCTCGTAAAGTCGTATTTTTCTCCCCCTCCAAAAAAAAATGCTCCCGGTGGCAACCGGTATTCCGGAATAAGCAAACACCGCTTGGCTGCACGGGCTAACCGGGTAACGTCAAAACGATGCTTTTTCTGCGCCGGCAACAAAAGCGAAGTGCTTTTTTTTTACTTCCCGGCGAATCCTTTATAAAATACCTTGTGCCGCGTTGGTGGAATTTTATGATCGGCCTCTTCGAATCGCGTAGGATAGCTAGATTGCCGGTCTTGTACGTGCAACCCGAGAATTTAGGTCGTGCGAATTATTGCCGAGCAATGCTAATTTTTTCAGCCAATTAACGACTCGCACGCGAAGTCCAAAATTAGTCGCTGGTTAGTGATATTAGTAAATTCAATTGCGACGTCCCATACGGTTCGTAAAGGTTCTCGATGGACGACGAGATGAAATGATAAGAGATAAAAGATTTCTGAGTATTCATAGATTGCAGACAGCGAGACATATGTAATTCATAATTTCTAGATAGGTGGACATGTGTAATTCATAGTTTATTGACGGTTCGACGTATGTAAATTAGAATGAGGGGAAAAAACAGAGCGGAAGGGACGAACGAGGTCAAGTTAGAAGTATTTCGTGATCGGTTGCGAATGTGCCCGAGCGCATTAGAGGCATGCAGTTTGTCCGGTATCAACGCGCAACTACCGTTCAATTTGCGCAATCCATTAACACGCATCACCTGACGTCGCCCTCCTTAACGTCTTCCAGTATTTCGCAGAATTCGAAATTGAAATAAACGAATGGTTTTAACATATCATAATGAAATCAACGTGTGAACTAAAATTGATGTTCAATTATCAAGTTTTCAATCCCCAAGATTTATGTAGACAGATATATTTTGGATAATTTTCTTATCGTCAAGAATTATACAATTACATAAACGCGTCACATAAGTATCACACATATTCATCATTGACTGCAAAGCAATGAAAATATACGGAAGATATAAAAAGTGGTATTTAACAAATCAACAGATCAACGTGTGAACTAAAATTGATGTTCAATTATCAAGTTTTCAATCCCCAAGATTTATGTAGACAGATATATTTTGGATAATTTTTTTATCGTCAAGAATTATACAATTACATAAACGCGTCACATAAGTATCATACATATTCATTATTGAATGCAAAGCAAAGGAACAATACGAAATATTCAATTATGCAATAATTGAGACAAATAAAAAATTCCTCTTATGGATTTATGAAGGAGCACATCCTCCCTCAATACTGTCTGTTGCAGCGTGTACCATTTCTACTTACAGTCACTCACAAAATCCGATAAAATTTTGCATCCGCGAAGTTTTAAATACTTGAAATAGAAAGTTATTGTAAAAGTTTATGTAATCTTCTGCGATTAATAGTGAGAGCAATGTATGGAATGTATTTACAATTTCAGCCTCCTTTCTTCAATACAAATGTATGAAGGCTTCTGTAACTGACTGTGCCTATCCTCCAAGCCGCTTAGATTCAAAGGCTCATTATGTAACTTCCCGCGTGCCAGCTTATAAGGAAGTCAAGGATGTTTGAAAGTGTAGTCGTTACAGTGTACTTTTCCCTTGGCATTCTTCGAGATATCCTCGCGATTCGATCTCTCTCTTTCCCTCTCCCGTTAATTCTATCTTCTCGCGAGGGAGTGTACTCCGAATGGTGCACATATAATTAGTAGCATAGACCAAGCAATTAAAGTTTGTTATGTACGCATACCTCAAACGATTGTGGACCAGTCGTGGCGTCACGTGCAAGTAAAACTGGTTCAAAATCGTTTGAGGTGTGTGTGTACATCCAGAGCAATGCAATATACATTTGTTTTCTATTCTTCATAAAAGTTGAAGATATTATCATGTCACATAGCAGACAGATATGACAAAAATATATCATAATCATACGAGAATGATTCATAGAATTTGAAATGCTACCTAAGCTGCATTTACATTATACAACGAGACATTGTTATATGACAAAGTTACAAATTTAAAATTTTAATATAGTTTTATGACTTGTCACAATAACTTATTCAATTATGTCTGCTATATGTACAACGAAACGTGTTACGAATTCCCACTTGCCTAAAACCTTAAAATAACTGTTGATCTCTATTTTATTAGTACTGGCATCGCAAAATCTTTTCTACTTATTTTATGTTTAATTCTATTAACGTAGTACTCAAAACATAGAGGTATTATAGATAGAGTAGGCAAGCTATAGGGTCGTCTGTAAGTGGAAGCGGTGGGTCGTTAGAAAAGGAGAGAATATGAAGTTGGTGAAGCTATCTCACTCTATTTCGTTATTCTTTTATTAAAAATGTATATTTTACAAATCGGTCGCGCAAGCGTATCACGTCATGAAAGAGAGAGATAGAAACCCAATTCGATTCTCTTTCGCTTTTCATTTGGAGGACGTTTTCCGGCCAGGCTTGCCTACTCTATCTATAATACCTCTATGGATCAAAATCGAAAATTGCATTCTGCACAAGATATGCAATTTTGCTATATGACATGTTTTGTTGTCTGAAGATGCAGTTTATATTAGTCCAATTATGGATAATAAAATTGAAAATATTTTATGAACTTGTCACATTAATATTATAATCTTCCGTACGACAGAAAAAATGTTATATTACATTATGTTATATTTGTTTATTTGTCTCTTGTATTGTTCACAAGTTATACAATTTCGTTGTACAACATATTTTGTTAAATAGTGTAGACGCAGTTGTAAAAGCTGCTTGGTTCTTCAATAACAGAGTGGATATCGATAACGAGTGCCGACGACATTTTGTTTAATTACTCAGAAGATGTTTCCTGATGATGACTCACTCGATGTTAGTCGGGTTCTGAGAGCCGATTAACTGTAATAAATCATCTCACGTTGCGCCGTAACTTGATGCGGCTCGTTCCTGCGCACAACTAAACGAACGGGTCGATGTTTCCACAGGATAGCTCCATTTTTATCACTGCCACGAATGCTATCATTTTCTTGAAATTTTAATATCCACGAGTCGCAGACGTATCATTACTCCTCTTTTTATAATCTTCAAAATGAATCTAATCGGTTTCCAGAATCTTATAACGCATGGATAACTCTTCAATCAATTTCTCACATCGATGTATCATTGAAAAATATACGGTTGTCATTCTTCATTCAATACTCCGTTTTTATCTATCATTTATCTTTATTATTTCAATCTGCTACTCGCGCGCACGTTCGCACGTACGCCGCGGAATTATTTAAGGAAAAGATTTAATCAGCCAGTTGGCGAATTCACGTACGATTGTTCGACGACCTTGCCGCATTGTCTTCGCTCGTTCTTCTCGAAAGATATGCTACGTTTGCATTAACAATATGTGCATGACATATCGTCAATCACTCGCTTGACGACCGAGACACGTTGCTCTCGAATACAAATAAAAAGAAAACTCGATGCACTTCAAGGACTTCGTTTCACAAACAACGAGTGCACACGTTTTCAAGTGAAATACGATTAATATGCAAATTACAGGAGGCTAGACAGTACACAATATTGTTATAACTTAATTGACCCCATGTAGTATCTATTATTTCGGCCGGTGTTTGTAATTAATTAAACGGTAATTCGGGACAATTCATGATCAACCGTTGTCTGTTAATAATAATCATCATCATGTACTAGGAATTACATGTATTCTCTAAATGAGGCTGACTGACGATAATGTTCGATGTCAAGTACTGAACAAAAGTGTTCACGGACAGCCTGATGACTTATTTACTCGGTGTTAATTAATTGCGAAATTATAATCGTTAGGTATGATCGTGTTGTTGCGCAAATGCGTATTGAATACGTGAACTCATTCTTTCATTTATAGGCTTCCAAGCTGCTCATTATTCGCTCATCCTTTCTTTGCCATTGGCCGCTGTTGTTAAATGTATACTAAAAAAACTATTGGGAAGATTTTTTTAAGACGGTATAACTTTTTAGATATTAGTCTAAATAATTTAATTACATTTGAGATATTAGAAGGCTTAATTAATTATAATGTGCAGGGAAAATCATTTAAGAATTATTACTGATCAAAATAGAGAAGAAAAAAGTACAGTTCACGATTTTTAATTTGAGTGCAGCTTACGAACAGCAGTGTGGCATAAGAGTTTAATCGCTACGTTCTGCTTGCAGATCCATGAATAATATAAACTGCATCTGTTAATTAAGTGGATACTGTACGTTTACTTTGTAACAAATGCTTTTAGTAAAATGCATTCTNTTTGAATACGTGAACTCATTCTTTCATTTATGGGCTTCCAAGCTGCTCATTATTCGCTCATCCTTTCTTTGCCATTGGCCACTGTTGTTAAATGTATACTAAAAAAAACTATTGGGAAGATTTTTTTAAGACGGTATAACTTGTTAGATATTAGTCTAAATAATTTAATTACATTTGATATATTAGAAGGTTTAATTTATTATAATGTGCAGGGAAAATCATTTAAGAATTATTACTGATCAAAATAGAGAAGAAAAAAGTACAGTTCACAATTTTTAATTTGAGTGCAGCTTAC
Source organism: Ceratina japonica (assembly GCA_019453355.1). Taxonomy (NCBI): domain Eukaryota; kingdom Metazoa; phylum Arthropoda; class Insecta; order Hymenoptera; family Apidae; genus Ceratina; species Ceratina japonica. The sequence continues at coordinate 54,617 of SMSR01015577.1, read as the reverse complement.
GAACAGCAGTGTGGCATAAGAGTTTAATCGCTACGTTCTGCTTGCAGATCCATGAATAATATAAACTGCATCTGTTAATTAAGTGGATACTGTACGTTTACTTTGTAACAAATGCTTTTAGTAAAATGCATTCTGAGTTGGAGCATCGTGTAACAGTTAAATCGATTAAAAACTGAATCTGTTATTGAAACAAATATCTACATTTCCCACAATGTAATTAATTATGTACATTAACGACATTAGTAGAATTAGAATAGATAGAAAACATATGAAGTAAAAATCTCATACTCATTATACACATGCAATAAAAATATTATAAAGAACTTGAAAAACTAATTGCAAGTGCACCAGTCATTTGCTAATTGGCATACATTTACTTATTTCCAAGAAATATTATAGCACGTAAAAGTAAAACGATAAAGAAGTGTCAATGTAACCTTTCCACGTGTTTAATAAACGACAAAAATAAATGTGACAAAAATGGTTTCCAATTGAAGTATAAAATTTTTTTGCAAATTTTTGAAGAATCTATTAGACTTCTTCAAAGATGGAAGCGTAGAAAACCATGGTGTAAAAAAGAGTTCGGAAAGCATACATTTTTTATGCGGTACCGTTACAAGTGGCTGGAAGTTAATAAACGGAACAACGAACGCGTGCCGAGTGCAGAGGCGAAAAGAATTGTCTCGCTGATACTTATTCTTTGCATCGTTCTAACCATTATAATCAGTCGCGAATCTTTTTCTTGCTTTCAACGCGATTCCCCATTCAAGTCCCTTTACTCCACTTAATCAGCGATGGTTACTTCATTAACTAGGTAAAATGATTAAAAATAATTTTCCGTAGAATGTCGATTTGATATTTTAATTCTTTTTAAATACTATAGAGATATTTTTTAAGGCGATTCCCTGTTAAAGTCCCTTTTCCTCACTTAATCAACAATAGTTACTTCAAATTTGGAGTAATATTAATTAAGTAAATTTATTGAAAATAATTTTTCGTAGATTGGAATATGTATTTCACAATTTAATTCTTTTTAAATACTAATAGAGATAATTGACATGTCCATGGTATATCAGGATAAAAAAAATAGTATAAACATGAATATTGAATATGTAAATTCTTGTTCATAATTTTTCGTACATTAGGATGCGTACTTGATATTTTAATACTTTTGTATATAATGATTGAGATAATTGGCATGTACACATGTCCATGATATATCAAGATGAAATTGCATAAAGATTAGTTGAGTCTATTGCTATGTAAGCTCGAAGAACATTTAAACATAGAACCGTGAAGTACTGCAGAGGCAAACGAGCGGTAATTATATTCAAACAATCGCGAACGTGAAAAATTAGTGAAGGCTCGTTAAAATATGCTCGAAACGGATGTAACGCGATAAAACGTGGACGTTCAGCCTTCGATATGGAAAAATCGACGTGACGACCTGATGACACGGTCTTATTTGGAACCGCGCGCGTACAGTGGTCATACCACCGGCATATTCAAGTCAATATACTTGTGAAACGCGCTGAAACGGCTCTGCCTTCTGGCTAGACGTGCGTGNAGTCTTATTTGGAACCGCGCGCGTACAGTGGTCATACCACCGGCATATTCAAGTTATTTACTTGTGAAACGCGCTGAAACGGCTCTGCCTTCTGGCTAGACGTGCGTGAAATAAGAACTAGACGGGGGGCATTAATTAACCAGGCTATAATTAAACCAGTGCTCGTGTATTTTTCTGTCGTCTTGCACTTTTTTCTCTCTCGGCTTCGAATTCTTTGCGGAGGAAACGAGGACGTGGAAATTCGTTTCGCGAATGCATTTAGCTTGCAAACATCTTAGAATATTTCTAGTACTCGAGCAATTTTATACAAATGACAAGGTCACGTGTGTATCGTTGAAGAAAACATTCGAGTATTTAACGAGACTGCTGATTAGACTTTAAAATTCGCTTTTACAGTATTTTTAGCGACTACACATAGTCAGCCTTCGAAGAAGTCAACGATATTTTCTTCAGAAGTTAATTTATGTTTTTACCATCGAATCCTGTATTTATGTATACTATAATTATAGATATTTAAATTCAAACTATTTTTTATCACGACATTTCTATCGCTTATCACCTAAGCAGTATTTAGCTAAATGAAGTGGAAAATTTGCCGTATTCTATATAGATTTTTAATGTAAAAATTAATTAAATCCCTCGGGACAAAGATTATGAACATTAATATGCACCGAAATACAGTGAAGCTTAATATGCTTGATGAAGGCAAGTGGACGAGTCATCCCTATAACCGAATGTTTTAATGGGGTACTCAAGTACAATCCTTGGACTTTAAATGATTTGGACTCAACCGGTCTCTCGCAGTCTTTCAAATCGTGCACTTAATTACTTTTCTGCTATTCCCACATAATAGCCAGTTTACCTTAACTCGGTTGGAGTTTACTCTAATGCGATAGTTCTGCCTCCGATGGATGTATGGCCTAGATTACGTAAACGTAGTGAACGACATAGGATTTTGCGTGACACTGCGATCATGTGGTTGTAACATAGCAGCATTGACACAGGTTATTATCGGTTCGACAACAACTATGGTTTATATGATTTCCTGTTGAAATTGTTATTCCAGAATTTATCAAAATTGTAGTATTTCACTTCTCACACTTTATATAACATTTTCTTGTTGTTCTTTTGCTAAACGAGTCCTGTTAGTGGATTAAGTTATAAACAGAAAGTGGAGACAACAAATTATAAATGAAATCATTGTATACGTCGGCCAGACGCGGGGATACCTTTATTTTATTAATAGTGATGGCTCAGACGGTGCACGCAACGCGGCCGCGTATATTTATGCAGATATATACGTATTTATTCATTCTATTCAACGAACTGCTGCTCCTAACGTGAGCGTTCATAACGTCATTATTCTTTGACGCATGAAACTCTGTAATCGCGAATACAGTTTGCTCATTCTCATCGATCGGTTTATAGATGTCTTCGCTCAATAACAGGTATACAAAACGGAAACGAAAGGAACGTGATTACACGCACAGTATGAATAGTATTCTCGACGGTGCTTCAAAAGTGATGAGAGGAAATTTAATTACCGTTGCGAGTTAATAGTTTAATAAAATCTTTAGGGATTCATTGTTTTAGTTGAGGATATTTCTGTTCAACTGCACCTGTTTGCACGTAATTTGCTGTTAATCTAAATCATGTGAATCATGACATTAACCTTCCTCTTGCCATGACTTGTTTAATTCGAAATCGATAATTGGCCTAATTCGAGGAATTTCAATAACAATAAATGAAGTAAACAGATTTATCATAAGAATCATGTCTATTGTTTTACGTCAGAATATTCTTGTTTAACTAAACATATTTATAGGAAATTTTTGTGTTAATCTCTATCATGTAAATTGTGTCAAAAACTTTCCTGTTGCCATGATTACTTTTTAATTTTCGATCTACAAATGAGTTCATTCGATAAACTTAAGTAATCATAAATATATTAAAATTTCGGCAGATTTATCCCAAGAATCGTATGTATTCGCAAATGTAGTTCGGTGCTTTGAAAATAGCGATATTGTAAAAATGCCGTTCCACAGTTACGCAGTTTGCATGATAAATTAGAATATATGTATCCATTAGTGTACGTATACCTACGTATATTGTAAAGTACAGTACGATTTCTGCTTACGTAAAAGATTACTATAAATTATCGACTTACGTGGAGTGCGTACACCTAGTTTCATTATTCAAATGCAATAACATCGTCAGTGGATATACATAGACGTTACGAAGGAACTATATAGTAAAGAAATCGACAGTTTAATAGACTATCAACGGCGTATGTATACGGGGGGCATTGCTGTTGCTACTCACGAATTTAAATCCAAATGAATAAACATGTAAAACGAGATTTACTAGTAGCTCGTAATAAAATGTTTCCAAGACAAATTTTAAATAGGATTTCTTATAAATAAAGAATGCGATTACGTCGATGCATTTATATTCTCGGATAAGATTGCATTTTATTAGTTGAGTGTAATCCGTTTTCCCCCAATTTGCTCTGATTTTTAAGATTGTTATTACTAAAGCTTCATCCATTAAATTGCCAGAATCGTATTACGAATTAATTAATTAGAGAAACTGTGAATTTAATAGACAGGCATTGCTATTACTCCTCACGAATTTAAATGCAAATGAATAAATATGTTAAAAGTCATGTTTTTTAAAGGTTGGTAACAAAATATTTCCAAGAACAGAATTTCTTCTAAGTAATAAAAACGATTACACGTAGACATTTATATTCTTGCATAGGAATCTATCTTATTAGTTTAATTCATCTTGTTTTAATTCGTTCCAATTTCTAAGATCATTTATTATGACTAGAGTTTCATCACCTAAATTACCAGGACAGTATTACGAATTAGCAAAAAAATGATCGGTTTAATGGACTATCAACGGCATATGTACACGAGCATTGCTGTAGCTCTTCACGAATATAAATGCAAGTGAATAAACGTGTACAAAGTGACTCATTAATCGTTGGTAATAAAACATTTCCAAGAAGAATGTTAAACAGAATTTCATATATAGATAAGACAAGTGATTGCAGACATTCACTTATATATGCAGTGTAGTCAGTTTTCTCTCAATTTGCACCAATTTGTAAGATTATTTATTATGACCAGACTTCATCCCCTAAATTGCCGTGGTCGTTTCAACTACACGTTAATTGATTCGAATTGAACACATTATAATACCTGGGACGGAATAAGGTGTATTTTGCGGTTGCGGTGCCCAGTAAGCTTGACTGATTGCAGGATAATGACTTTTCGATCCGAGGCTAGGCGCGCTGTACTGCTTCCTGCTCTTCATCGCCATCGTTACACTTTCCTACACGTGCAGCGTGCGCGGTAAATTTTAAAGTCCCCGGCTCGCCGCTCCTCGCGTGTTAACGCACTGATTATATTACTCGGAATTCACAAATACCACTGTGCAACAACCATACTCCAAGGATGAAGCGACCAGTTAATTTTAAACAACGGTAATAGCTCGTCTCGTCTTCGGCGTGCACACTTTTACACGTTAAAACCACTGTTTAAACGGGCTCAATTACTAAAAAGAAAAAGAACTGGAATCACGCACGAATCGTCGGCGAATGGTCCGTAATTTACTCCGAACAAATCACACACGTTCTTACACGATGCAATTACGACTGTCACATGCAACGACGAAACGCGCGTTCCGTGTCCGATTTTACGATTATTTTCCGCAAACGAACCTTGGCCTTACGTAATCGCGGCGACGGTGATTACGCAATGCTCGTGGAAAACAATCGTGGCAACAACAATCGGCGTTGGTAACGGGGGCGGTTGCGGGAACTTGTTCCTGACAGCGATAATGCGACGAAACGGGCGGCCCGGTCGGACCGATCGCCAATGAAAACGGAACGGTATCGGCGGGCGAAAACAACGAACGGCGGGACGACGTCTCTTCCATCGGGAACGCCGCGTCGGGGCGACGTGGTGGTCAGCGTGTCGATCGATCGCGCATCGCTCCGATTTACGGCCGGGTCGATCGCGTGCAATCCGATGCGAACAAACACTCGGAAGAATAATGCTGGTGGACAAGCCGGCCCCGTCGCTTCGGTACCAAGACGCCGAGCACTCGAAAATAGAAGCCCCGTCCGCTTTTCCAGGAACTTTTGCCCGTCGTGTCCGTGAACGACGATGATAAGACACGTAACGCGCGACGTCGGTCCTCGTTCACCACGCGATTCACGTTGCTTCATAAAACTTCTCGTCCGCTCGACGGCCGCCGTCGCTATCGACGGACCGATCGATCGACCGATCGACCGTTCGATTTGACCGTCGCGCGCGCTCACGGCTCCGTCTGTCTTTCACACGCGCGGCACACGGGGAGCGTCGGAACGCGACGTCGAACACGCGCGCGAGTGCGCCACTCTCTGTCGCGTTCTCGCGCGGCGTTCCGCGAGCGAGCGCGCGTTTTATGTATTACGCTCGTGAACGGGACAACACGCGACCGCTGCTGTCTCTACCGGTCGCCGTGACCGCACGAACGAACGGTAGGGAACTCCGTTCGTCGCTCGACGCTCAACAAGTGAGAGAACCGGCGGCAGCGTGTTCGCCTCAAGCTTCCACCGCCGCTCGTCACTTCGTGGCTCTTCGTGCACTCACGGCCTGTCCCATCCCTCTCCTCTGGCCACGTTTCGCCCACAACCGCCCCCTCTTCTGTTTTCGTCTTCGCGCTCGATCTGTCTTACTCGTTTCTTCTTCTTCTTCTTCGTCTCCTCCTTCTTCTTCTTCTGTTTCTGCTTCTCCTCCTTCTTTTTCCCTTACTATCTTTGATCGGGCTCTTTACGCCTCCTTCTTTCTTCGTACATGCGTAACTAAGTACGTAAGTATATACATTGAACATCGTTCTCCAACCCTGTCCTCCCTACCCATCTTAAGCGACGACTTCCGTTTATGTGAGCTTTTACGTATGCGAAAGATCAAGCTTGTATGAACTCTTAAATAAAATACAATGTCAAGTAATCAAATTTTAATAGTGACTAGACATAAAATATTGTGAAAAATTTTAGACACTAGAAACATAAAATATTGTGAAAAATTTTAGGCACTTTGCGAGGCCATTAAAAAGTTATTCCTTGAATTATTATATTGAACGACAAGATTTTTATTTCATTCTTATAAGAATATAAATCCAATAATTAGAGAATTTTGTAATTGTTTATAATTAGTAATACAAGGTGTAAGAGTATTTTAAAACTGAAATAATGTCAACTTCTAGGATACATAATAAAAAATAAGGTGTTAGAATGACTTGGTTGCAGCAATTATGGTACAGTCCCATAAAATAGTGGCAAAGACATATATTTGGGTTCCTTGTGACTCAAAAATACACGTCGGACAATTTTATAAATCTTATTTATTTAACTATATAGGTTTTCCTAAAAGTTTATCGTTTCAAACATTGAATATAACTTTTTATCACATTTTTGGAACCTTTGGCAGAGGTATTATCAGTATTCATACAACCTTAACACTAACGCGTTTAACTTCCTCTTCCTCTTAAGGAATTTCCTGAGGGATCCACACTTCGTTTTTGGACACAGATGGTTCAATTATTCGTAAAAATATCCGATCAATGTTTACAATTTCTGATACTGCTATTGCGACTTATTATTATATTAATGAAATTTCAAAAGTAAATTAGTTTTTAACAAGTCTATTTTAAGACACATTATGTCACTCTAATCAGTTATCAGTATTAAAATCAGAATTGCTGAGAATCATTCTTAACATGTTAATATAGTTTCAGTTATGTATCTACCAGATTTACGTGATTTACTACGTTTCCACTCAATTACATTTTTATAAAAAAGAAGAACAGACTCATGGAACACGTGTACAAATTATTTTTTGTAAGACCTGATGTGTATCAGGATTATTTTAATTTCGTTTCAATCAATTAAATTAAAAAAAAAAAAGAACAGGCTCGCAGAATATGTACAGGTAACGATTTTGGGCCAATTTCAGTTGCACATGATACCACGACTGGTTCAATATCGTTTGAGGTACCTATACACAAATTTTTTTTTTAAACTCCTGATTTATCTTCCAATTACACGTTTGTCAAGTTCTTTTTAATCTACTAATTTTCACTCAATTGCAGTTTTATAAAGAAAAAGCACAAGCTTGAGAGACAATTGAACGAATTATTTTCTGGAACGTCTGACTTATGTCACACTTATGTGTCTAACAGGTTTATCCAATTTACTAAGTTTTCGCTCATGACTGAGGGTGCGTATTGTATTTACGTATTACGTATGCATTATGTGTCGAACATAGTTGTGGTATTGAAGGAAGTCATTTTGCTTGGTTAAGTAACGTGATGATGGAATGAGTAACTGATCCTTGAGAAAGAATATTATACGTGCCAGTGTTTCCCGACGTTTACATAAGCTGGTGTAACTACGTGCAACGTTAAGAACAAGTCAACTCTTAGTATTAATATTTTAATTACTACAAAAAAAAACGTACGTCAAAATATTGAAACTAATTACTGTTACACATTTCTAATTATAATGTTCATCATATTACTTCGAAATAATATATAAATCTCGAGGTAACAATATATTATTTTATATCAATATACATTTTTATACAAAAAATAAGAAACAAGTTGTTAAAAAATTAATGACCTTTATATTTTATAATTACGAAGGAGGACGTTAGCTTTATATTTCATAACTGCAAGAAGCGTCCTTAAACTTGTTACAGTATAGTTAAGTACTTCTCAGCTATTTAAGTCTTGAACTCCTCTTTATTGGCCCGAATTTTAGTCACGGGGCTGTGGCTCGAAAAATTTGATGAAACAGTGTTTTCCGTGCATGCATTGTGCAACAATGCACATGCATTGCCTCTCGTGCTTGTTACGCGTTTTTCAGGAGCCCGTAACACGATTCGTCACTATCTCTTATTAATTTGGGATTATTGCTTCGGTTTTTGACGGTTCAAGTAAAACGCTCGTTATTGACGGGAATAATTGGTTTCCGTTAAATAACGAGCGCCTGCGCTTAATCCATACACGTCGAGAATCAAAGGCGGTCGTAAAATTAAGAACAAGAGATCTTTAATCGCATTCACAGTCTTACAAAATAATCGATACAAGGTAATCGTTTAGGTATAAAAATGGGAGACCTAAGAAGCATGTTCACTGGAAGATAATGTCTGATCTCTATTAGCCAATGCGTAAAATAATCAATCAATCAGAAGGACAATTATGCACTTTGGTACGTCCAGTTTAATGTCCAGTAAACGATATCTTTCCGAAAACAATTCCGTGTTCGTCATATCGCGGGCCAAGACAAATAATTCTATTTTGACAATCGTAATTAAGTTAAAACGATGAGCTTCAACGTTGATAAACGATAATTGATATTTGCTATGCGTGCGATGCTAATCCAGCGTCGGGTGTACGCAGGTACGCGTACATACAGTAACTGGCCAGAAATATAATTGTGCTTGTTTATGAGGAAAGTTCGGTGCCAACAGAGACGGGCGTTAATGAGTCACGGCTACGACTGATTATCATTTCGACGTGGAAACCTATTTAGGCCGAGATATGCGACGAAGCTAATGGCAAAGCGGCCGATAAGAAACGAAAGTATTAGTAAAAAATTCCATTTCTCGTTATCTAAGTCAACTTCGAATAATACATGTAGATAAATAATTGCTAATAAAGGAAAAACATAAGCACTGTGCTATTATTTCCGAGTTTTCATGCCTTTTGTCCGGGTAACTTTATTTCACTAACTCGATATTTAAGATGATCAAAATCTGCATCGATGTTTCGTCGAACTATTGAATTATTTAAGCGTGGTATAAAATACAAGTATCTCATGCAATGCAAATTTCCTTAAATGGACGTTCAAGAGTGCAATCTATGGACTCCGCTTTTGCTTGTATTTTTCGATATATAAAATGTAATATCACACGTTCGTATAAAAACTTCTTTTCATGGTTCAATATAAAGATACGTATTGTAACACCGATTGACTATTTACATAATAATTTCAATATAAAGGTACGTATTGTAATAACGATTGACTATTTACATAATAATTTCAATATAAAGATACGTATTGTACTAACGATGAACTATTTACATAATAATTGCTGTATTATTGAAGATTGCTCAATACATTTTATGCTCATATTCTTATCAGATATACAGGGTGGGGCATTTATCCTGGCCACCTGGAATATTTCAAAAACTAAATTCCAGAGACAAAAATGTTTCAAATAAAAAGTTTAAGTCAAGGAGGGGCTGACGTAACAGAACGTCTTTTTCAGTACAGGCTCTTAATCTACGACTTGAAACAAATAACTTTTGTTTAAAACAATTTTTCTCTTACTTAGTCATTACTTTTTACAATATTGAATTTTTAAAGAAAAAATACACAATGTTGTTTTAACAGAAAAATCATTTTAATTATAATAAATGAAATTAATACTCAATTAAAATATTTGAATACTTATCTGATTTTCTTGTAATTAAATTGCAATTATCCTGTATTATTATTATATCAATAGCATAATTCCCTTTCTCTTTAACTGAGATTATTTCTCCCTAATAAAGTCAATATTATATTGTACAAATTAATCTGTGGAGAAGAAACATCCGAGCCCAATACATTTTATGCTTATACACTTTTCAGATAATGCTGGAACAGTATTATAATAATAAAAGTATACTACTGCTTTTCCTTGTATTACGTATTTCTTAATAAAAGGTAATATCATGTTTGTTGATATAAAAACTTCTTTCCATAGTTCAACATAATGACATGTATTATAATAATCAATGATTTATAAGAATTTTTGTATTACTGAAGATTGTCCACTAAAATTTTGTACTCATATGGTTACCAAATACATAATGCTGGAAGTAGTATTATAATAATAAAGAAATACTACTGGTTCTTAATTGCATTTCTTATTACTTAAAATATTAGACAATTGTTGATTTTTTTGGTTATTCATATAAACACCTTTTACCATAACTTAACATAACGATACATATTATAATAATAATCGACTACTTGTATGTATAATAATTTCCGTATTACTGAAGGCTCTACTATTCCTCCAGCATATTTTATATTAACATTCTTACCAGATACATAATGGTGAAACAGTATTATAATGAGAGTAAAAAAAGATGGTGCACTCGTTTTGTTCGGCCATAACAGGGCATGAAATTCGGACAGTGAACACGTTACCGTTGATTAAATGCGCGAGTGAAAAACGAAGCGATAGAATGCGATGCGATGCGTCGAATGTATGGCTAACAGGCGCATTCGCGATGCGCCTCGGTTGCAGGGCGAAAACATCGATAAATCGATCATCGCTTCTGTTTTTAGTATCCCGCGTGGCGGGTTACTTTGCAAATCAATTTTCCTGCCGTGAAAAATCCGCCATTGAAGTGCGATGTGCGCAGCTGCTACGTAAATTGACGTTCATTAATATATTATCGAGCCATGAAGGGCTATTGTCGCTGCCACTTTTTAATACCGGCACAACTTTTCCCACCTCTGTTTTCCATTATTTCCCGGTGAAAAATAATATCCTACACGAGACTCATTTATATTATAAATCTGAATAATTCAGAATAATTTAATCGAACATGTATTATTATCACCGTCCTATACAGGGTGAATCAGAGAAGAATATCATCTAAAATTATTCACTGGTCATTAATTTTATTATAGAGGCTGAGAAAAGTAGGTTTAAATTTGTGAAAATTCATGGATGCACTCATTTAATGATTTTCATCATATAACAAGTTCGTACACAGCAGATTTAAAAAAATTCATGAAACAACAAGTTATCATATATGTATAGCACTTCTTATGGACTCACCCTGTATATGACTCAATAATAAGTACCTATCTCAAGCATCTAATTGCCCCACCCTAGAAACATGAATAATCCACAGGTAGTAATCAATTTATAGGTCTCGCAATACGACAGTGAAATAAGTTCCTGTAATTTCGAAGCTAATTAACATTATCTTAGGTAAATGACCACCGTTTTATACAGTAACCATGATTCGTTTTAGTATTGATCGTATCGATTCGGTATCAGCCTGATCGGTGACGTCCGTATCGGCGACTGGCGGAATCGGGGAGGGCACGAGGTCATCGCTGGTCGGAATCGAAGTTTCATGGATATTTGTGGCCTGTTCCTCACGAACGACTTCGACGATGCATTATTTATACGCGGCCGCGCGTATCGCGGTACATCGTCATCATCGGAATATATACATAGGCGCATTATCGATGAGCATCCGCGCGTCGTCGAGCCGCGTCGATGCGGTGCGGTGCCGCCGTGCGCGCGGCTACAACTTGCTCGAGACGCCCGCGCAGTCACCGGATATCGCCCGATAGGGACGATTTTTATTTGAATTTCCGACCACGATTCCTCCCCATCTATCTGTTCCACCGTATCAATCGAATCGGCGTCGGCGACGCCTCCCTCGTAGATATTGTACAAATTCGATTGTTTCGCGGATCGCAATTGGATTTGCCCATCGCCGCGGAATTGTCTTTGCTCCATTCATTCCTCGTCTTCAGATTTCAGCTGTTTCCCAAACGCAACGAAACGCATACAAATATGTACACTTTTCAGCCGCCGANATTATTATTATCGCCCTATGCAGGGCGAATCAGAAAAGAATATCATCTAAAATTATTCACTGGTCATTAATTTTATTATAGAGGCTGAGAAAAGTAGATTTAAATTTGTGAAAATTCATGGATGCACTCATTTNTGTAATTAAATTGCAATTATCCTGTATTATTATTATATCAATAGCATAATTCCCTTTCTCTTTAACTGAGATTATTTCTCCCTAATAAAGTCAATATTATATTGTACAAATTAATCTGTGGAGAAGAAACATCCGAGCCCAATACATTTTATGCTTATACACTTTTCAGATAATGCTGGAACAGTATTATAATAATAAAAGTATACTACTGCTTTTCCTTGTATTACGTATTTCTTAATAAAAGGTAATATCATGTTTGTTGATATACAAACTTCTTTCCATAGTTCAACATAATGACATGTATTATAATAATCAATGATTTATAAGAATTTTTGTATTACTGAAGATTGTCCACTAAAATTTTGTACTCATATGGTTACCAAGTACATAATGCTGGAAGTAGTATTATAATAATAATAAAGAAATACTACTGGTTCTTAATTGCATTTCTTATTACTTAAAATATTAGACAATTGTTGATTTTTTTGGTTATTCATATAAACACCTTTTACCATAACTTAACATAACGATACATATTATAATAATAATCGACTACTTGTATGTATAATAATTTCCGTATTACTGAAGGCTCTACTATTCCTCCAGCATATTTTATATTAACATTCTTACCAGATACATAATGGTGAAACAGTATTATAATGAGAGTAAAAAAAGATGGTGCACTCGTTTTGTTCGGCCATAACAGGGCATGAAATTCGGACAGTGAACACGTTACCGTTGATTAAATGCGCGAGTGAAAAACGAAGCGATAGAATGCGATGCGATGCGTCGAATGTATGGCTAACAGGCGCATTCGCGATGCGCCTCGGTTGCAGGGCGAAAACATCGATAAATCGATCATCGCTTCTGTTTTTAGTATCCCGCGTGGCGGGTTACTTTGCAAATCAATTTTCCTGCCGTGAAAAATCCGCCATTGAAGTGCGATGTGCGCAGCTGCTACGTAAATTGACGTTCATTAATATATTATCGAGCCATGAAGGGCTATTGTCGCTGCCACTTTTTAATACCGGCACAACTTTTCCCACCTCTGTTTTCCATTATTTCCCGGTGAAAAATAATATCCTACACGAGACTCATTTATATTATAAATCTGAATAATTCAGAATAATTTAATCGAACATGTATTATTATCACCGTCCTATACAGGGTGAATCAGAGAAGAATATCATCTAAAATTATTCACTGGTCATTAATTTTATTATAGAGGCTGAGAAAAGTAGGTTTAAATTTGTGAAAATTCATGGATGCACTCATTTAATGATTTTCATCATATAACAAGTTCGTACACAGCAGATTTAAAAAAATTCATGAAACAACAAGTTATCATATATGTATAGCACTTCTTATGGACTCACCCTGTATATGACTCAATAATAAGTACCTATCTCAAGCATCTAATTGCCCCACCCTAGAAACATGAATAATCCACAGGTAGTAATCAATTTATAGGTCTCGCAATACGACAGTGAAATAAGTTCCTGTAATTTCGAAGCTAATTAACATTATCTTAGGTAAATGACCACCGTTTTATACAGTAACCATGATTCGTTTTAGTATTGATCGTATCGATTCGGTATCAGCCTGATCGGTGACGTCCGTATCGGCGACTGGCGGAATCGGGGAGGGCACGAGGTCATCGCTGGTCGGAATCGAAGTTTCATGGATATTTGTGGCCTGTTCCTCACGAACGACTTCGACGATGCATTATTTATACGCGGCCGCGCGTATCGCGGTACATCGTCATCATCGGAATATATACATAGGCGCATTATCGATGAGCATCCGCGCGTCGTCGAGCCGCGTCGATGCGGTGCGGTGCCGCCGTGCGCGCGGCTACAACTTGCTCGAGACGCCCGCGCAGTCACCGGATATCGCCCGATAGGGACGATTTTTATTTGAATTTCCGACCACGATTCCTCCCCATCTATCTGTTCCACCGTATCAATCGAATCGGCGTCGGCGACGCCTCCCTCGTAGATATTGTACAAATTCGATTGTTTCGCGGATCGCAATTGGATTTGCCCATCGCCGCGGAATTGTCTTTGCTCCATTCATTCCTCGTCTTCAGATTTCAGCTGTTTCCCAAACGCAACGAAACGCATACAAATATGTACACTTTTCAGCCGCCGATATCAATATTTTTCTTTGTTAAGCACAACTTTGGAATAAAATGCAACAGTTCTTAAGTTGAAACTCCAGGGACTTTATTAGATAGTGTAGCTCTTCACGGAAGTACGTACTTCTTAAATCTGGTTGAGTTGTGCGACTTCGATTGTCCTTATAACTATACTTGCCGTCCCGAGAGAGTAGGACCGTTTCACGCAGCTTGAAAGGTAGTGAGGATCGCAGCGAACGGCTCAGGCCTCACGGACACGGCCTCACTATCGGCAACGAATGGCATTGCATTGGGAAATGGTAAATAGGAAGGGGCTATGCAGGATGACCAAAAACTGAACTTTGCCCAGTCCTATTCTCTTGGCACGACGAGTATAGTCACTATAAGTAATCGAGGTCCAATGGCCAAAACAGGGTAAAAAGGGGAATATTTGGAATAGAATGAATAAATAGGGACAAATGTGTGTGTGTGTGTGTGTGTGTGTGTGTGTGTGTCAAGATGAGTAAGAATGTTTTCCTTTAGATAGATTTAGGAAGTTTGTCACTGAGTAAAACTATGTCAAGAGTGATAAATTAGATCGTCATTCAACAAGAAATGGTACAACTAATNAGGGGCTATGCAGGATGACCAAAAACTGAACTTTGCCCAGTCCTATTCTCTTGGCACGACGAGTATAGTCACTATAAGTAATCGAGGTCCAATGGCCAAAACAGGGTAAAAAGGGGAATATTTGGAATAGAATGAATAAATAGGGACAAATGTGTGTGTGTGTGTGTGTGTGTGTGTGTGTGTGTCAAGATGAGTAAGAATGTTTTTCTTTAGATAGATTTAGGAAGTTTGTCACTGAGTAAAACTATATCAAGAGTGATAAATTAGATCGTCATTCAACAAGAAATGGTACAACTAATTCAAATCCTTGGCTCGAAACGTCAGAGGACACAAGGTAGGTATGAGTAGAACTGGCGATCAGTAGATAAATATATAACAAGATTCGTGGAAGAGGACGATAGTAACCATGAAAAGGTAAAGCCTAGATACGATCTAAGGCAGATGCCCCGAGTCCTAAGCGAAGTGCATCAGAAGCGTATAGTTCGCTACCTCATTACGAGCATTCAGCAGGCAAACACCGATAAGCAATGAGTCAATGCGCGTATAGAATCAACGAGGAGAGGGACAATGATGCGCGTTCCATTATTCATGGGAGCGTTTGCTTTCTTACGAAGTTAGATCTCTTTTCAGGGAAGACTCCTTAACATAGAAATAGCGCGGCCATTCGTTGACTAGAAACGGTAATAACCTTTTAGGTTGATTTTATCGAGCGTCGCGTCTCGTTTTGACGATGTTCGGAAAATTCTTTCCAGTCGTAAATGAATGTATTTGAAAATATTCGTTCATCTCTCTCTTTCGTTGTCAGTTACCAATCTGTCTTTTTATAATTCTGAAAATAATTCGTAAAGAATATTGCAATTCAATAGTCGAGGTGCTTATTGGTTATTATTTATGTGAAATAATCTCTGACATAAGTTCATGTGTGAGTCATGATGTATGTATACGACGTTGTTTTGACGCAATTTATGACGTTGCTCACTCGTAACAAAAATAAAGTCATGACTTCCCAAAAAGTGAGTTTCAAACGTCATGTTGCAATTCAGTTAGTGCTTCAGTTGATGCTTGATTATTATTCATAAGAAACAGCAATTCATATAGTAATCATGATATTGTGATACGGTAATTTATAATGTTGTCCTCTCATTACAAAAGTGACGCCACGATTCTTAAAAAAGTGAGCTCCAAATGCCATGTAGCAATTCAATATTCGATTTGGTACTTTGTCATAATTCATAAGAAATCATCTCTGATATAAAACAGTTCATATATTAATCAAAATATCGTATTATGGTAATTTATGACGTTGCTCATTCGTAACAAAAATTAAGTCACGATTTACCAAAAAGTGAGCTGCAAACGCTTTGTTGTAATTCAATTTCCGAGTTGATGTTTGAGTATTATTCATAAGAAATAATCTCTGATAAAACAGTTCATATATATTAATCATGATATCGTGTTATGGTAATTTATGATGTTGCTCACTCGTTACAAAGGTGACGTCACGATCTTTCAAAGACTGAGTTCCAAACGTCAAGTTGATATAAGAGAACGTGGCGCGAAGGCCGATTGGTAGAAGCAGGAGGACAATACTGAAAGCGGGAATGAAAAATGGAGGGAAACAAAAACGATAATAGTTTAGTAACGTCTTAGCAATTATCGAGGCAATAACTTATCCGTTGCCATCATCGTGTCTTTCGACTAATTGCCGTAATTAAACCGTTCAGCGTCACACCGTTTTGTCGTCCTAACGTTCCCGACTATTGTGTTTGGCAGAATTTCCAACCGGCGCTCTTAGCGAGCCACAATAATTCGATCTATCAACGGACGCCGCGGTGTCACCGTGATTTCGTGCGTCGCTTGAGTCATCTTTCCTGTTTGGCCGAGTTTTCTCTTATTAAACCCGCCGCTCATATTGTTTTACGACAAAATTCCTGGACGAAACTCGGGGCTCCCGTGCCAACTGTTACATTAATTCCCGCCCCCTTACGCTGTCTAGGATTTAAACCAGCCGGCTGTCGTCAAATTCATTAAACTGATCCTCATTTCACAGATTTAAAAGGTTGTTTATATTCGTTCCCAGAGGGTCGTCCGCGTCACTTGAAAATTACTATGCATAAGTTCACGAGAGAATAGACTTACTTCATGCGGCTTGGAGATCATGAGAATAACCGGATACGTAGATTCGAGTAGTGGCGGCGAAATTGACAGCATCAGACAGAAAGAGATGCGCACAATGATCGAAAAGAGTGGTCTTTGCGCGAGTCGTAAATGAACTCTCGTGAACTCAAGTATAATNAGTAATGGAAACAAATTTTTCGTGTGCATAATCTTTAATATATTTTGCTTTATTTTTCTAGACTAATATTTGAGATATCGTTTCCGGGGTTGAATTAATTTCTATTAAAATGTGATATTTACTTAGGGGGCTAGACTAGTAGTATGACTTTCNTTACCGTACGATCGAGAGGCGCGTATTATAAATATAATAAAATCCGCGATCAACTGACCTTCCGTCTCTGTTACGCGGCGTGGATTTTCCAACCATGAAATAATTGATGACGCTTGAAAGGCTTTCCTTGTGGCCGAGTCTGACGGAGAATAATACATTCTGATCCGCGGTACTCGGTGTAAATTAAAAATACGCCTGACAATAACGCGTTTCCGCGTAGCTAAACACATATTCCCGCCTCGCGCGATACGACGTTGTCGGATGCAATCAACTTGGATTATTCATTAACAGCCACTTAGACAGTGGAATAAATACGCTAAGATGTTGCGTNAACAGCAGATTTTTAAAAATTCATGAAACAACAAGTTATCACATATGTATAGCACTTCTTATGGACTCACCCTGTATATCACTCAATAATCAATCCATTTAATCGAACATGTATTATTATTATCGCCCTATGCAGGGCGAATCAGAAAAGAATATCATCTAAAATTATTCACTGGTCATTAATTTTATTATAGAGGCTGAGAAAAGTAGATTTAAATTTGTGAAAATTCATGGATGCACTCATTTAATGATTTTCATCATATAACAAGTTCGTACACGGCAGATTTAAAAAAATTCATGAAACAACAAGTTATCATATATGTATAGCACTTCTTATGGACTCACCCTGTATATCACTCAATAATCAATCCATTTAATCGAACATGTATTATTATTATCGCCCTATGCAGGGCGAATCAGAAAAGAATATCATCTAAAATTATTCACTGGTCATTAATTTTATTATAGAGGCTGAGAAAAGTAGATTTAAATTTGTGAAAATTCATGGATGCACTCATTTTAATGATTTTCATCATATAACAAGTTCGTACACAGCAGATTTTAAAAAATTCATGAAACAACAAGTTATCATATATGTATAGCACTTCTTANCGGTGTAAATTAAAAATACGCCTGACAATAACGCGTTTCCGCGTAGCTAAACACATATTCCCGCCTCGCGCGATACGACGTTGTCGGATGCAATCAACTTGGATTATTCATTAACAGCCACTTAGACAGTGGAATAAATACGCTAAGATGTTGCGCAATAAAGCTGCACCGAGGAGAATTATTATCCCCTGAAACTCCGCGGCCATCCGAGTGTAACGAGGAGACCAATTAACTTCGGTTTGTAGCGGATCGCGTGTAATCCGGGCTGGGCGGGCGAAAACCGCACGAACTTTTAAACCGATTTTACATTCACTGGTTCAACGGTCGGAGATTTTATTATACACACCCGTTAAATATTGGCTATAATGTAACGCTGCCGCTTGATGAAGCAACAGTGTTCGCGGCGTTGAGCGCGTTGTGTATAAATATTTGGCCGAGTTCCAATTCGCTGCACCATTCCGCGCCTTGCCCGCTCGCTCGCGAGGCCCGTACTGTCTGCTTCCCCGACGCCAAAACCATTTGTAAAGATCGCGATGACGAGCCTTGTTTCTAAATCGTCGCTTCCGATTCGACCAACACATGTGCAACATTTTTATATTTACAATAATTTATGAAGGAAGCAGGAAAACTTAGAGAAACTGCCGCGAAAACACGCGATGCCAAGCCTTGTTTCTGAGTCGTCTTTTCTTATCGGACCAAAACGTGTATTCGACCTTCGACATCCTTATAGTTACAATAATTCGAAGTTGCTAAATTTATTTAATGTAGGAGAATTGGAAAAACTTAGGGAATGTTTACGATCTGTGTGGCAACGTGCGAGACAAGTAAGGGAATCATCAAACTCTTCTCATCGAAGCTATGATTTGGACCTAAGGCTTGGTCATTTTTGTATATGTATCGAATCGTTATTTTTTTAGGCATTTGCGGGCTTGTTCACTTTTTTATATGTATCGACCAGTCATTTTTTTTAGGCATTTGCGGTCTTGTCTAGTCGGTCTGAACGTTTCTAGCGTTATCTATTATTTCTATTCAATACATATTTCAGTTTTCGTAAATAAAATGAAAATTTATTGAGAAATCCTAGATTTGCATGTATCTTTTCAACGGTTTTGAAATTTGAAAAGCCTTTATAACGCTCATGCATTTATAGAGACATTGAACGTACAGAGTGTATAAAGGATGGATGTAATATTTAAAAATATACGAGATAGTAAAACCTGTCGCAATGTTTAAATGATGAAAGCAATTGAAATCATATTTTTCAGACTGATACCATAAATATTTTATTTTGTAAAAAATCCGCACGGCTATAAAATGTTTCAATTGAAAATGAAACTGATACGTGAATATCCAATATGTATAAAATGTTAGAAGCCGCAGGATACCCACGCGCACGTTCGGTTTAAAAAACGAGAGTGATGAATATTTCCCCGGCGATCAATCGAATTTTCACGAAAGGATTTCCAAGAGGATGATCGTCAACGGAATTGTTAACACGAAGGATGGTCGTACGTCGAGATCGAATCGACAGCCAGTCCTCGTATACCGGAGCCATGGAACTATCCGCGCGTTGGTTTCTCGGTATTCCGTCTCGAACGAATGCCAAATGCATTCGAATCAAATCCGCGAAGCCGTGTGTCTTCGTTCACGCGCCCGTTCGCCGGGAGATCGTACATAGAAATGCGGGGCCGCATCGCGCGACTAATGCTATCCATTGTTGTCAGTCAGAATCGGAAACACGCGTTACATACTTCCGTTACGCGCCGGTAACTATCCGTCTAGGCATCGCGTCCCGTACAAATTAGAATTAGACGGCGGAATGAATTTTACCGCGCCGTCGAATAAATTTTAACAACCGAACGAATAATCGACGCTCTTTGACACCGCGAGCCGCTCTTCAATTCTTTGTTAAGGGGATAAATTTCCATGCAACAGAATGTAGATATTATCTGGATAGATAAGAAATCTTATTAACTATGATTTGTACATGTGGATTAAATATGGCTTTGTCAAAGAAAGAAAGAACCAAGGAATTTGTAATTATGAATGCTTGTCAATGTGGCCAGACTTTAGGCACACTCTGCATAAGGTTTATGGGTTTTGTCAGATTCCTCTTTTGAAAGAAGGATCGAAATATTGAAGATGTCATTTAACACTTCAATTGAATAGAGTCTTGTTAATTAAGTAAATGTCTTAAAAACATGAAGTCTTGTCTGTGTGACCAGACTTCAGATACACTGTACATAAAAAGATTTTTGGGTCATCATGTTCCTCTTTTGAAAGAAGGATCAAAAATATTGGAGGCGTCATTTAACATTTCAATTGAATAGAATCTCGTTGATAAAGTAAAAGAATATGAAATCTTGTCTTTGTCGTTGGCCAGACTTTAGGGACACTCTGTATAAGAAGATTTTTAGTTCATTGGGTACTTTTTTTGTAAGAGGATCCATATTGAAAACATTATTTAATATTCCACTTGTATAGAATCTTGTTAATTAAGCACATTTCTTACAAATATGAATTCTTATCTATTTTTCCAGATATTAAGAACTGTCTGTATAAGGAGATTTTTGATCCTATCAAATATTACATTATTTTGTCTAGTTATCCGTAAAACAAAGAAAAAACGTCCCCTAATTTTAAGGACAAACGTTAGGAAAGTCATACTACTAGTCTAGCCCCCTAAGTAAATATCACATTTTAATACAAATTAATTCAACCCCGAAAACGATATCTCAAATATTAGTCTAGAAAAATAAAGCAAAATATATTAAAGATTATGCACACGAAAAATTTGTTTCCATTACTTACCATATTCCGAATCAATCATTTGTCGGAATGAAATGCAAACTGAGGTAGCGAATATTTATAAAAACATCCGATGCAAATGTGTCCGATGTGTTTATATTGCTCGAATAATATTGTTATGGTGTCGCGAAGAATTGTATCAGTCGTGCATACCAATGAACTATGTATTTTTCCAGGCAGACCGAACGGAACACGAGAATAATAAACGCCACGACACGAATCGCCGATATGAAATGGGTACGCCGTGGTTTTAATTACTCGACATGACATTTTTAGTTTTATTGTTAACAATAATTTCATTATTATTGTTAAATAATTTAGTATATTATTTCTTCGTAACATTTCAATCTTAAGACGTAACCAATTTTCATAAATAAATTGTATACATCTCTTTTTACATGGTATTTTTTTGCATGACTTTACAGTTATTTTATTCAGAGCAGCACGATTTTCTTAAAACAATTTATTTACAATTAAACGAGTATTACGTATAATCTACTACATTATCTACAATCATGAAGACGTTTTATCCTCTGCAAGTTTAATTGAAGAAGGATTACACAAGTTAGATCAACAATTCATTGAAAAGGATTCAAACCATTGGGAATTTATGTGGATTATTCTAAGGAATTATTTATAATATTTGTGTAAAAGGAGAACCGGGGGTACTATAAAAATTTGTATAATCCGACTAAAAAACGTTTACGTACGCATATTTGTATGGTAAAGAATTCTGATAAGCTTGTACATAAAACGAAAATTGTGAATTGAGCCGTGTTTGCATAAGAAGCAAAATTCTTGAACGAAACGACTTCTCTCTGATCCCGACAAATAAAGTTAATTTCCGAGTTCCACATTATCCCGCGGGTAAACTTTCAATGAACGGTAACGTCGATTTCTTCGTTGGAACAATTTGGAACGGCGACGCGGCACGAGTGGGAAGCTCGCGAGGAAGTTGGCTCTATTTACTCGCTAATCCTTGTGATCCACTTTTCCCACGCTTACCCAATGCATATTCAAGCGGGACGAAAGCTCGAATAAAGTCTCGTTAACGACAGATCATCTACCAAGATCTGCGTGCCGTTACAGAAACTTCCGTGCACGTTTACCCGCGATGCGATCCATGAAACTGGGACGGGAGAAGTGAAAATCGTTACCGAAGGAATGATAGGGTGCGTCGTTAATCTTCATCCGTGCCAATGCGATACGTTCCTCAAAAAAAGGTCATATAGTAAACGAATTCCGGGAACAGTATTATTCATGAATGTGCAAGAAAATGTAAATGTTAATTAGAGATTAAAATTTTAATTGAAAGCAGAGGATTAATTAAATTTAAATTGGATTACCAAACGATATTTAATTTTGTGTAAAATATCTTTTTTTCAACAATAATTTTTGGAATACTTTCGTGAGTACATTGAGGAGATACGGGGGAAATGGAAAGGGAATAGGAACGGTAGAAGGACGGGAGGTTAGGGAATTGCTTTAAGTCAGTGCATGTTCACTTTAAGCGAAGTGTTTGCCAAGTCATGTTTTACTGATAGGGTTTCGAGGTTCTTCGAGGACACTTCAACGGCGAAGAAGCTGAGGCGAAAAATCAGTGTATATTTTGCATTATAAATTCGGCGCTGAAAATACGTCTTGCCTACCATTCATTATTCATAGAGTCCCCTATATCTTGCAAATACTCTATTTTAATTGAATTCCGTTTTATTTTCTCAGCGCGTTCAATTTTCCTGGTTCCCTTTACGTCAGAACTTTTCCTAGATAAAATCCGAGTACAAGTTCACCTCACTAACGATCCTTCAATATTCTCAATTTCATTATATTAAGTGATTCCATTGTGTGCGTTCGAGTGACTCGAACTATGTAAATTCACCTCCGGATCACAATCCAATGCAGGATCCCGAGAAGCACAGAGCGTTCGCCTTCGAAGTCTTTCAGGTCTCGTTCTCGATAAGATAAGACTTATCGCGCTCTCGTGTCTGACCTCGCACGGGACGATTCTACTTCGCGTTTCCTGATCCCGCAAGCAGCACTGGTGGCGGCAAGAAAATCTCTCTCGCGATACCGTGGCACGTCCCGATTACGTATGTCTGCAGTCTGCGGTACAATCGATCCCCTTCGTTCATGATTTATTTCTCTAAATTGACGTTGATGCCACCGCGGATCATATTTTACGAACCCGCAATCACGAAATTGCAAACCTTATTCCGGTGAACAAATTACGATTTGTAAAAAATGGGATTACCTTTTTCCTGGTCCAATCCTATTAATTGCGAAATATATACATATATACATACGTGTAACAGTTATATATTTCTACTAAATGATACAATATTCAATATGCAATACACAGTGCTGTTCATTTGAATAGCCTCGAGTAAAAATTTTGTAATGCAATGTAAGCTTATGCCAAAGAAATGAATTTTTGTGAAAATTCTTGCTCCCTAGTTAAATCTGTTTGGATTTTAAATTAGTAGCTAATATTTTTTTATATTGATGTAGATACTTAGAAAATACGTTGTTGTTGAAAATATAGACTATAAAATACGCACGTATATATATATTTTGTAGCCTATATTTTACGTTTTAGTTACATATACACTTGTACATATTTGTATATATAAAATATAGACTGCCACATGAATAGCTTCAAGCGTTTAGTTTTTAGTCACTGTTAGTTAATGTTTTGCATCAGATCAGAGAAGAAATATTTACAACAATTCTACATTTCATCATTTTACATATCTATACCGTTTTATTCATATCATATACAATTTTCTACGAAAAAATAACGTAAGCTATTCGAGGCTATTTAATTGAATAGGACTGTACTCAGTGCATACTAAACTTGTATTTTGGTGGCACGAACACCTCGTTCGCTAACGGTGATACGCACATGTCTACCGAAGTATAATGAGTTCGGTGAACTTCCGCTGAATACAGTATTACAATAGGAAATACAGCGTGTCTCAAGAAAAATGTATACATCTTTATTAAATAATGTCTACAGATTCTATTTCATTTTGAAAGTGAAATAATCATAAAATCTGTGTTTATTGAACTACATTTCAAGAGCCTATACATTTTTTTGGGGACCTCCTGTATGTATATTGCAATAGAAAATGTATTGTTTATATAATGTCGTGTATATAAAAGAGATTGAGATAACGGGTGTTCATAATCGGGATCCATACGTATAGCAGAAGTCCTACTGCGCTAGATATGATATAACAGAACAAGCAACTCGCCTTTTACTTGACTAGCGTCTTCAATTCGGTCGACGCGGCGCTTATTATAACGGAAGGGTTAACAGGAATAAGTGAGAAAATGCGTTTCGGTGAGGCCTCGCAAAATGGATTACATTAGGCACATTTCCATAATACTTAATCTCCGTGAGCCGTGAANGTACGCCGCTAACGGTGATACGTACATGTCTACCGAAATATAATGAGTTCGGTGAACTTCCGGTGAATACAGTATTACAATAGGAAATACAGCGTGTCTCAAGAAAAATGTATACATCTTTATTAAATAATGTCTGCAGATTCTATTTCATTTTGAAAGTGAAATAATCGTAAAATCTGTGTTTATTGAATTACATTTCAAGAGCCTATACATTTTTTTGGGGACCTCCTGTATGTATATTGCAATAGAAAATGTGTTGTTTATATAATGTCGTGTATATAAAAGAGATTGAGATAACGGGTGTTCATAATCGGGATCCATACGTATAGCAGAAGTCCTACTGCGCTAGATATGATATAACAGAACAAGCAACTCGCCTTTTACTTGACTAGCGTCTTCAATTCGGTCGACGCGGCGCTTATTATAACGGAAGGGTTAACAGGAATAAGTGAGAAAATGCGTTTCGGTGAGGCCTCGCAAAATGGATTACATTAGGCACATTTCCATAATACTTAATCTCCGTGAGCCGTGANTTACCTATCCGTATCGAGAACTAAGGCGAGTGTCGTTCTCCGGCATCGATTTGCTTTTGTAAAATTCCTGAGCCCCGCGTACGGCTAAATTCTTCCGCGGTGCACACCAACAAAGGGAATGCACGCGGAAAATTAAATTTCCGTTTCCGAACACGTGCGTGCCTGCCTGCTTGGCTCCCTATCGTTCTCTCCCCCGTTTCCCTCCCTCTTTTATTGTTCTCCTCTGCATGGGACACCGAGACGCGATTAGAAAGGATTCTCGTTTGTATGTATGTATGTATGTATGTATTTAAGCAATTATATTGTAATATAGATATTATTATCGCGTCTTGAATAAAAATGTTTTTTATACTTAAATGAAAATGTAAGCATAGTGTTATAATTTGAAAAGTACAATTCTAGTTCATAACAGCTGCATACGTTCATGGGTAGAGAATAATATAATTGAAGCACCGCGCGTCATGTAATATTTCATCAGTCATACATTTCAATATAATATCCGCTCTTTATCGAGTTCGTTTTATTGGACTATCGAGATGAAAAGAGCAAAGCAGAGAGAGAGAGAGAGAGAGAGAGAGAGGGAGACAGTGAGGGGTGGTAAATTTAATACAAGGGAATATAAGGGAACAAAGCACGTTGCCAGATTAAATACTCGTTACGATAATTAAAAGTTGAAAATCCGAAGAGATGGGCTTTCATTGCGAAGGTGGGAAGTTAATCCCAGCAGCAACGTCGGCCAGAGTCGGTAATGAGCTTCTCTTCATTGACACGTTATGCTGCCGATCATTACTCTTGCCTAGAGATATCCATCGATGATCTCGCGCTAACTAGGCACTCCGCTAATACCTAAACCGTGTCCCTCATTTGCTATTCATTCACGAAAATAGGTTACTCGCGATTGAGACGTTCTCCACTCGCGCCGGCCGCATAATGAGGATACGAAAGACCGAGAAAGACTCTTCANCATTCTCTTAAGCTTCAACTTTACCTCGGAACGTACTTCAAATATCACTTTAGAAAGACATGGAACCTCCCTAATTTTTATACCAGATGATAGAATTTTAGTATAGATAAATTTTGAGCTTCTCTAATTTTAGCGTTCTGCTCCGATGAAAAGCATCCTTTAATCCTGTAATTTTCATTCTTTTAAGCTTCAACTTTACCTCGGAACGTATTCGTGCGCGGTTGTTTGCACATTGCACGTAAATATATTCTGACGAGAATTGGACTTTGCATACGTTATTCGTTTGATGAGAATCTCATTTGAAAGTTTTACACGATATTTACATTCACATAAGAACCGTTGCGCTATGTCTGCTGAAAAAAAAGCAGGCTGCGTTTTTTCGTATGATCATGCATACGTTTAACCTACATTTATACTGAAATACACTTCTTTTTTCTTTCTACACAGATCCGCTTGACATCCAGTGCTATGTTTAACAGCAAAGCACATGTTCCGTTTCGTATGAAGAGAATTTTTTATATTCATTAACATAAGAATTTCTTTAGAGTTGTGAATTTTAAATAGCGTTTGTTATGGAAATTCGATGATGCTAAGACGATTTAAATCTATGCATTCAAAGATTACTATGACGTTAAAAAGAATAAATGCATAGAAGTTATAAAAGTGACGGACACATTGTTTCGTTTAAATGCACAAATAATTACGTACGTCATATACAAATTCTCTGAAGTGCAGGTGTACACAGCTTTGCGTCCCCGACTCTTTTTCTCTGTTTCGCGTGTCGTGATTCTGCGTCACGTGTACCTGGCTCGTTGTAACCGCGCAGCTCCTGTGCGCGCCGTGCCGCATCGCAACGCAACGCGGCGCTTTGCGTTAGAAGAAGAAAAANTATGAAGAGAATTTTTTATATTCATTAACATAAGAATTTCTTTAGAGTTGTGAATTTTAAATAGCGTTTGTTATGGAAATTCGATGATGCTAAGACGATTTAAATCTATGCATTCAAAGATTACTATGACGTTAAAAAGAATAAATGCATAGAAGTTATAAAAGTGACGGACACATTGTTTCGTTTAAATGCACAAATAATTACGTACGTCATATACAAATTCTCTGAAGTGCAGGTGTACACAGCTTTGCGTCCCCGACTCTTTTTCTCTGTTTCGCGTGTCGTGATTCTGCGTCACGTGTACCTGGCTCGTTGTAACCGCGCAGCTCCTGTGCGCCCCGTGCCGCATCGCAACGCAACGCGGCGCTTTGCGTTAGAAGAAGAAAAAAAAAGAACAGAAGGGGAACCGCAGGGGAATCGGAAAAATGAGCGCAATCCCTGGCCCAGCTGGGGCCGTAGCACGTGACGGGTGTCGTTAATATTTCATTAGCATTCGTTTTTCGTCGTCCGACGCCGATCCGGCGCTTTTTCCATTTTGTACGCCCCGCCGGAACTACAATCTACGACTTTTTGTCGCATGCATTTACCACCGCGATTGCAGCAATTCTTTCCTACTTTGTGCGTCCGATTCGTGCATCGGAATTCGTGCTTCGTTTCACTTTGTACTTCCTAAAATCGGCACAGATTATGTACGCGTCGTCTTTCTTCCCCCCTATCAGTGCTTTACTTGACATTTTTAATCTTCTATTTCTGTTTTTAACGAAATTACCTTTCTTGGAAAAATTAATAAGAATTCCAATTTAAAATCACGTCTAAGAGTTTGAACCAGTGATAATCGCGAATAAAATCGCGGAACAAGACATGAAATGAGATATAAAATTTCCTCCTGTTCAGCCGAAGCGAGCTGGCCGCGGGTTTCTCATCCCTCGTCGTTTCCGGTGCTCCGTTTTACTTCCCAGCCGCGTCTACGTCAGGATCACAACGACGTCGACGGCGAAGAATGCCAGTTCAAAGCTTGTTCATTAAGTACTAATTAATTGGCTGAATTGAGGGGTTGTCGAGATTGTGTAGTCAAAGAAGATATAATCGAATCGTCGAGTAACGAGTGAGGGCAACGACGACGACGACGACGACGACGAGTGATTTTAGGAAAAAGGAAAGAGAGAAGGGATTCCCAAAGGTCTTCCAGTCCGGGCGAGGTCGCGTGGATAATCGAGCGTATCGTCTTCTTTTGACTTGTCTCCGTTATTTTCCCTCGGAATATTTTCTTTGAAGACTTTTATCGCGAATTTTTGTTTCCGACAGAAATGCTTATCCTCATGAGTACATCAAGTGAGTGAGATTCAATTTACAAAACGACGTGAACCTATTTTATGACATTACAATTTGATGAATTTCTCATTATTTCAATGCTACTATAAACACGTCTAATACGTTTGCACGATAGTATAATAAGTTAGTTCATTAAAATAGTCGTTGCCGTATCATATTAATTAAGATTAAACTTAAAAATTAACAGATATAAGTACAAGACTTCTAAATGAAAAATCCATACATATCGTTTGTAATAATTGGATATAAGGAGAATTCATGCAATAGAGGTAACATGACTAATAGCATGTTACATTAATCGATCAGTTAGCCGATGCTCGTTGTACAAATTTGATTTATTCAAAAACCAGTACCACATATTGACAACGCGCTGAACACATTATGGTATACATCAAACATGAAACCGTGATTAAACCAATTACATCTCTCATTACGACTGAAATTGATCTATACATGTGATATCATATTCCCAATCAATAATCTCAAAAAAATGTATGTGCTTTGTCATAGCCTGCACTGTCTCGCCACATTTGTCAATCATTTATCGTTACTCAATCAATCGCAATACCCAGCTCAATCGATCCAGAATTTTATATGTATATTCGATAGTACTTGTATTAATCCTGTACTAAATTTCAAATAATTTTCAGTGCTCTTGATTCAGGTAATAACTAGCTTAATATGAGATTTAAGGTAATTAGAAAAGATATTAGGGTGAATCGATGTCTTCTCGGTTGTTTCAATTTCCATAACGTTTTGACGTCAATAAAGATATAAGATAACTTTGTAGCTTTTGAAAAGTTATTTAATATTTAGGTATTAGTTACAATTAATTAATTAATTTTTTGTTCGTTTTAGTAAACTCATGGAAAATTTCAAAATTCGAGTACTTTCATGTCATTACGGGAAATAAGAATTTTAAACTACTGAAGGAGTAAAGAAAATATGCGAACTGGAAGTAGAAAAAGTCGTCTCAGTTCGTATAGCGCAAAAATGGTTCAAAAAGTTCAATGAAGGTCTTTTATTTTAAAATATATATTGGTTATTTATCAATAAATTACTTGTAACCAATATGTAAATATTAAATGATTTTTCGAAAGTTATAAAACTGTATATAATACTTGTATATAAAATATCTTTATTGATATCAAGAACTTATGGTAATTATTAAAACAAATTAGTAAATTAATTAAACAACTATAAAAGTATGTACAAAATATTAAATTAAAATTGTACAACTATTAAAATTAACCTGAAAACAAAAAAATACACGAATTTTTGGTTCACCCTAATAGTTTAATAAGATATTTAATTAAGCTATTTTTAGGTTCAGTCTGTTCAAGTTCTAAAAATTCATCTAATACGATATTTAATTTCTTCTGCAAGCACCATCAGTGAAATATTGAAATTTGATTAAAAATAAAATGGATCGTAACCGTGTGGTTAAAATAAATTACTTTTTCCTATTGCGAACGAATTAGAAAATTAATTAAGCCTGCTTAAGATCAGACTTTAGGTTATAAAAAATCACCTAATAGAATATTTAATTTCTTCTGCAAGCACCATCAGTGAAATACTAAAATTTGATTAAGAATAAAATGGATCGCAACCGTGTGGTTAAAATAAATTACTCTCTCCTATTGCAAACGAGTGGGAAAGGAGAGCGTTCGAATGTTTCTACGAAATGAGCCACTGAATTTTTACTCACCGTTTCTGTTTTCGCTGTCCGCAGGCTTCATTTGGATCGGATGGCGCATCTGAAAGAAAACAGAGAGAACGGCCCGGTTATTTATGCATGAATTCGTAACGACTTCATCTGTTCGTAGCCGTGAAAATGTTTAATTTCACGCTGGGAAGAATAGCTCATTATTAAATAACAGACTCCTAGAAAGGTCGCTTAATACTCGACTCGGGGAGATCATATAAAACTTGCATAGAGCGCGCAGAACGCTGCTACGCTCTCTTCAAATATGCAACCGTTGTTTGGGCATGCTCACTAATACCCAATTTACCTGTTTTATTATCCCGAACTTATTCGCGGCGGAATAGGAAAAATTTAAAAACGAGTCTATTCATTTTTTATTCAGAGCTGTCCTTCCGCGCAGCAATCGTATTTACATAATCATTTTCTTGCTATACGCAAAAATTACGAATGCAGTAAAAATGTTTGCCCCCTATAAATTATTCAGTCCGAACGGTTTAAAGCATACAAGTTTCCTTGACCGCAAAACGAGGAGGAGAATGACAATAAACTACTTCCTTGGTCTACCATTTAAACAACTCGCCGGTTCCATAAATTTCCCTCCGCGAAAGCTCTCCTCTTATTAAAAACCACCCCGCCGCCGTTCAGGTACGATGCGGACCAAGCGAGGAACAATAATTCGCGCGCGATACCAGAAAAATTCCCTGCCGCGCATACCATTCGTCGGGCAAACGTGGATTTTTACCTATCCGTATCGAGAACTAAGGCGAGTGTCGTTCTCCGGCATCGATTTGCTTTTGTAAAATTCCTGAGCCCCGCGTACGGCTAAATTCTTCCGCGGTGCACACCAACAAAGGGAATGCACGCGGAAAATTAAATTTCCGTTTCCGAACACGTGCGTGCCTGCCTGCTTGGCTCCCTATCGTTCTCTCCCCCGTTTCCCTCCCTCTTTTATTGTTCTCCTCTGCATGGGACACCGAGACGCGATTAGAAAGGATTCTCGTTTGTATGTATGTATGTATGTATGTATTTAAGCAATTATATTGTAATATAGATATTATTATCGCGTCTTGAATAAAAATGTTTTTTATACTTAAATGAAAATGTAAGCATAGTGTTATAATTTGAAAAGTACAATTCTAGTTCATAACAGCTGCATACGTTCATGGGTAGAGAATAATATAATTGAAGCACCGCGCGTCATGTAATATTTCATCAGTCATACATTTCAATATAATATCCGCTCTTTATCGAGTTCGTTTTATTGGACTATCGAGATGAAAAGAGCAAAGCAGAGAGAGAGAGAGAGAGAGAGAGAGAGGGAGACAGTGAGGGGTGGTAAATTTAATACAAGGGAATATAAGGGAACAAAGCACGTTGCCAGATTAAATACTCGTTACGATAATTAAAAGTTGAAAATCCGAAGAGATGGGCTTTCATTGCGAAGGTGGGAAGTTAATCCCAGCAGCAACGTCGGCCAGAGTCGGTAATGAGCTTCTCTTCATTGACACGTTATGCTGCCGATCATTACTCTTGCCTAGAGATATCCATCGATGATCTCGCGCTAACTAGGCACTCCGCTAATACCTAAACCGTGTCCCTCATTTGCTATTCATTCACGAAAATAGGTTACTCGCGATTGAGACGTTCTCCACTCGCGCCGGCCGCATAATGAGGATACGAAAGACCGAGAAAGACTCTTCAGAACACAAAAGTTTCGTGCATAGGACTTCGTTCTCCAAGAAGTTTTTTCCCTTTCAGTCATTGGATGAGCTATAATTTTCATGTCAAACTTCATGTCATAATATTAAAATACTCGTAGATCATTACTTATTTGTGATTAAGGAGGTTCATCCGGTTAAGGAATTAACAAATAGATCTACAAAAAAAAATTTGGTAGTCTACAACAGTATAGCAGGATACCTCAAAAAAATTTTTAAGTCATTTGGGTACCTTAATGATGAGATATCAATATAAATATTTTTTACAATTTTACACGTAGTCATATGGAAAAGAGTGATTTGAGTGACTTCTATCGCTAATTTATTAGGTATTGACAGATAGTTTTGAATGAAACTTATGTCGAATGAAAGAGAAACATTTGACGAATATTTTAATTGCAAATTTAGGTAGATTGGGTAACTATGAATCGAAAAATATCTAAACACAACAAACGAAATTTGCATGTTTCAGCAGTAGATAACCTCCGTTATTAACATGTACGCTAGTCAAGCGGGCTCCCCTTTTCTATAATTTGCATTTGACTTGCTATGTACCAGATGAACCTCCTTAAATTTTGTATTTGAATTTTAACATCCAAAGATAGAATTTTTAATAATACTCAAAACGATCTGTTATTCTTGGACGAATGCCTCAACAAGAGTCAGTTTATTTCCATAAGATATTTGTAAAGTACAACGTTTCGGCTCAGAGAAATTAAGCAGCATATACAATATGCATCGAGTTTAACCAACACAGATAGGCATGTCACTACAAGATGTAAATATATACATATAAGCCGGGTCCTCGAGGACAGAACCATAGTTGACAGATAACAGTACGAATGACTAGGTAGTTTTACCGTTAGAATTTATACAAGATGATTTTCTTGGTTAATTTTAAGTTGTGACATTTTAATTGAATGGTGCCGTTTTCGGGACTATGAAGTTTGTGTTTTTGACCTTTTATAATGTGAGTCTTAACTGGACGTTATAAAATGTTTAATTCTGTTAAACCGTTGGCGAGAGAGTGTCCCGTTTCTAATTATTTTTACTCCAAAAATTTTGTTTACCTATTTTTGATTAACTCTTGATTAAATTGCTACAGGAAGGACGTCATTAGAAAATGTACGGATATTTAAGAAACGCCCTGTAGGAGAAAGCGCGTCACTGGTTGTTGTATATTGTAGATCATGATTTCGGAAGTGGCCTGTATAGAACGGGCGACTATGTTGCTTGGATAGCTGCCTGATAGCCTGAATTCGCTCTCTAAATCACCGGGCTGATCCCGTGCACGTGAAAATCCGCTGCGTTAATATCCCCACGGTAAATTAATCACGAACCGGCGTGGCTATCCGTGTACCGCGAATTTATTTAGCATGCAGTATAGGCGAGCTTCTTGCTAGAAACTTTTGACGACATCGTTACCGTCGCCAGAACCCGAGCCAATTGCCGAGATTTTGTACCACCACGACGTCGCGCATTATGTCCGCGTTGAATAGACGCTTCCCTTGTCTCGTCTACCGTCACCTGCATTTTGTTTACCCCGGGTTCATTGTCACCGTAAACAGAATTTAAAAATGAAACTTCAAATGTTCTCAAAATGGTTTTCATCTCCAAATCGTCGTTTCTTATCTAAACGCAGTATTGAATGATTAAAAAATTTGATCTTCAATTTCCTTTCTTTCAAAGAATTCAAATAAGAAAGATTCAAAGTTTATTTATTTATTTTACGGACTTCAAAATGCTATTTCAATATAAAACACATATATAATAACAAACTTTATTTAAACATGCAAAATTTATAAAAAGATATTTCACTGATAAGTTATTTTTTATATTCCATAAATGATTGCTTCCATCTGTTTTTGCAAATAGGAAATATAGTAGAGGATTAATTTCTGTTGTTATTAAACATGCTCGAGGCAGGTGCAATATTTTAGGGCAGGGCTAGAGTTCAAGATATTCTATTTGCGAATCTTCTCGATTTTCCAGACACGCAGGAATTTCTCGTATCGCCTCGTGAGAGCTCACGAGTATGAAATTCATATCTATGCTAAGCGCAACCCTCGCTTTCGGCTTTAGTGGTTTCTGCATCGTACCTTTATATTGCCATGCGATTCCATGATTTTCTACACACGCTGCCTTGCTCCCTCGTCTCGGCTACGGGCTCCTCTCGATCTGCGAGGGAGTATCGATTCACCGCGGAAAATAAACTTACACGATCGTTTCGATTTTTCGATTCGCAGTAAGTACTCCAGGATATTTGATCCGCTTCGTTTTTATAAGGAACACTATGTTCCTCGTATGAATAAAATGAGACATCCATTGTGTTTTGAAAAATGTGCGACGGATTAACGAGCAGATACCCCTTTCAGGATTTGAATCGCGTTTGATATACATGTTATAGGAAGAATGTGAAATGATTTTTTTGAAGATCGAAGAAGTATCATATGTCCGTAAACTTGGCAATCTGCTCAACAGTATAGTAAATGTCCTAATTTCTATTTACTGGCTTTTCTCTCTATGATTTCATTTGTGAGCAGAAACCAGTGAGTAGAAATTGGGACACTGAACTTTCGTAAACACAGAAAAATCTTGAAACATCGGAAACTGGAAGATATGACGGAGGGTGAAAAATACGAGAGAGGCACCTTGCTCCAGCCCGTTTAACCTGTTTAAGCGTTCGATGAGATCAACAGGTCCCGTTTCCTTTCGAATCGAAGCAGAACACCGAGCGAGAGAATCACTGGGGCAACATCCGGCCGCCGGTAGTTTCCTTAATCTTTGATCTCGTTTCGACGCGAGGGCGTCTCGAAATTCATTCGGGCCCGACTAATTTAGTTCCCCCGGCGCCAATTTCCACTGGACGCGGACGCGGAGAGATCGCAATTCCGTCGTGCTTCCGGAAAACCCGTCCGCTTCCGGAATCGTCAGCGCGGCAGACCGCCCGCCGCCGTCGATCTCCTCGGCGGAACGGCTGAGAAATGCGAGGACGCGGCGGCCGACTCGATTTAAAGTTACATCCGCTGCTTACGTATTCTCGTTTTCCAGTCGTTCCCGCGGCTTCTTTATCTCCCTCGCGCGAGCCGCCATAGACGTCCGCTAAAAGCGGCAATTCCGCGTAGCCGCGCGGCTCGTGATTTTTAATCCCGACCCCATTTTCGAACGGCTGCGAGGGGGTAATTTTTATAATCTTCGCAGGAAAGGAGCGGAACGGCCACGCTACGGGGAGGGTGAGAAAGGAAGCGAATTTAAAGTTGCACCGCTGCACCGGTCCCCGGCTGTTTCAAAGAGACACGCCGCGAGATATTCCTTCTCTCCGTTCTCGGTCTGCTCGCTTCCACCCCACCGTCCGTCCCTGTTCCCATTTATTCTTTCTCTCCACTTTCCCTACCCTCTTCTACCCTCTTGATCTCTTTCTTTCTTTTCCTCGCACCTCCTGCTGGAACTCTTCAATTTTCCCAGCCCCCAGCGTTGTGCCGCAACTACAAAAGTGCTACTTCTCACTTTCACCGTCTGCTGACTCCGACTCCACGACTTTTAATCTCCGCCAACCGAGCCTTCCGTCCACGGGATATACGTACTTTTATGATATTCCAGCGGACGGGCACCGGGGGGGTTAGAAAGGGCGCGAATAAAGGGAACGGATAAAGGACGACTCTTTGGCCGGGAGGTGGGGATTTAAAAGTTACACCACCGGCGATGGCAATAGCGGGGGCGTCTTGAGAGGACCACTCGGTGGAACGCCGAGTATGCTCTCCCGGTATGTGCGCATGATAGAAGGGAAAAGAAATGCGAGTTGGTGAAGATTGAAATTGATGCATGAAGTTTTCCCGAATTTGCTATCACGTTCGCTAGTTCCCAACTTCGATATTGTTCAAGCGATGTTACGCAAGTAACCTACGTTTCGAACATTTTTGTCCTTCCCAACTAAACGTTCATTCTATTTCTTTTTGGGAGTCAATTAGATTCTGTTCCTTGAAAATGATTTGTACGACTCGTTAACTTTATATTAACCCCTTGGGTACATTTGACGTCTGAGACACGTCATTTTAGTTTTATTTTGTTGTTATTAATTTATTTTTGTTTTGCAATTCTAATTACTTGAAGACATCTTAATACTACATGTGTCACCAATATTTTAGAAATAAATAAATTCTTACGTAAAATGTACTGCTTTTACATACTACTCCAAGCAACCAAAAATTATATCCGTTCCACATACAAATATTTTCTCAAATAAATCCGTACCCAAAGGGTTAACGTTGTAACGTTGCTATGTTTGTTTAAAAAATTTGCATTGTTCTCAACGAAATGTTAAATCTTCTCCTTTTTAGAAATTAAATGTAGCACTTTATTGTAGAAATAAAGGCAGAAAATTTTTTTTTTATTGTAACATTTAATAAGTAGAAATGATGAACGATATAGAAAATATGCGATCGCGATTGTTCGCCGATCGATTTTCTCATCGGATCAATTCGGGTGCTATCTTAACACTACTTTTCGGGCGCGAACGTTACCGCTCTCATCCTCTCTCTCACTCACACATACACACCTTCTCCCACCAGACTGTACGGGCCCCAATTTACGGCGAGTTCCCAACAATTTACACCATAAACATATTACGTATTATTCTATGAAAATCATTTACAAAGCTCGTCGGCTTTGGATTTTCACTATTTGCAATTATTTGATTAAATATATTTTAAAAACGAGAGTGAAGTATATATTTCAAAGGAAAAATTTCCTCTGTTTTGAACAAAATGCTACATCTTTTTATGAATAAATTTATTCCTCGAGAATTATTTATAAGATTCGTGAATTTTAAATTCTCACTTTGTGCCATTACTTGTTCAAGCTTGATGGTCTAATTAAATATATTCTAGAAACAAGTGTAAAGTATATATTTCAATGGCAAAAGTGATTAATAAAATACAGTTCCGTTCTAATTCCCTACGGAATTTATAGCCATTCTGTTCCACGTCTCTTGGCAAGGGGGAACTGTTTTTGGCAACATTAAATTATCCGGCTGATAAATGTTAACACAGTTCAGTTACAACCTCAAACATTAACTGAATCAACGTCAATTAATACATGTAAAGCCCAAAGTGTTCAAAGTAACATATTCGAGGGATCTGATGTTAGTTAATACAAAATTAAATACAAGCGATATTTAGTGCATGTAGGAAATCGAATTTCGAAATACAAGGAATTACAGAATATTTTTCGTTTCTGACTTTGAGATATTGCGATGTACGTAGTGGCTGTTTCGCCAAAAATAAGCTTCATAAACAGAATCTCGCAAAAGAAGACAAATAAAAGCGTCTATTCCGCGTTCCACCCTCGCTCATATCGGGCATACCCTCTACAGCTAGGACAACGCGTTGGCCCATAAATTCCGTCGTATTTCATCTCGAAATAGGATGGCGGTCGAGGTTCGATGAGAGCGCGAAACGCAGGGGCGCTCGACAAAGGTGAAAGGGGGCGAATATTAAAATTGACGAATCCGGCTCAAGGGTCCTGGCCGCGATTACCGCGTATCGCTAGTTATAAATTCGTTTCGCGTTCCGCCGCGTTGGCGCGATTGAAAAAAGCGGAAGGAGGGACGCGGTCCGCCGTCACCCCTCGGCCAATCGCTCTTTCCTATTTCTTTCTCTCTGTTTTACGGCGTTTCCTTTTTTGCCCGCGCGGCCACGGGGCGAATGTCGTCGCCGAAGTATTGTGAAAAATCTGCATACCGCCGCGTCGATACGGGAAAAAAAAATGCGAGCGTCACGTGCGACCACGCGGATCGAACGATACCCGACGTCGTATACCAGTGTTCGAGGGGGTCGGAACGGAATGTATAACTGTCTGCACGTCCGCCACGTNGCGCGGACCGAACGATACCCGACGTCGTATACCAGCGTTCGAGGGGGTCGGAACGGAATGTATAACTGTCTGCACGTCCGCCACGTCCCCTGTTTCATCTGCGCCAAGATTAATCGTTCTATAAATTAAACTTGATACGTTTGATGTATTTTAATGATTATACTCGACGCTGATCAGCAGCCAACGAACTTTCATTCATACAAAATTCGATTAGATTCGATAGGATGGAAGAGTCATGAAACTATCCGGAATATTTGACGTGGAGTGACGTGTAAGTTTTTCTCAAATTTTATTACTTTAATTGTATATAAGAAGATTTGGATGTATCTACAGTAGCGAGGAAAAAGATTAACCCTTTGAACTGTAATTTATTTTCAGACAGACAGCTGAAGGAAGGTTTTATATAATTTTCAATTACTGAAAATCGTATTTGGCTCATACATTTACATAAGTGTTCGTTGTTATATACACATATTGGAACATAATTAATGTCGAGAAATTCAATAGATTCAATAGAATAAAAATGCACGAAATAAGTTATTCATGAAATAGGGAGAAACACTTGTACTATCGATCTGAAGGAACAACGACACATTTTTACATTATTATAACTCTCGTATCTCTACTCATTGATAAAGTGTACGATGAAGGCGACTTCTCGGTAGCAATATCATTATTGCACATTTTACGCTTATATATTCTGCAGTAAAAGCGTTTCGCAGAGACGTATTCACGAGCGAGGGCGTTTACTTTAGTCCCTCCATGTACATATATGCATGTACAGAGATTTCGCTCCAGCGATCTCCGAATAATTTCAGTTTAAAAACCCTCCATTCTCATCGGTACTCCGCGATTCAAAGCAGATTTTTCTTAAAATTGGGAATCCAGATTAAACTTCGTCCCCGTACTAATCTTTCCACCGGTTAAATTCATTCCCTTACGTTGTTTAACTACGACCTTACAAGAGAATGGATTACTAATATAATATAATATTACGTGAGTAGTTCTCGTATAAATCCCGCGACCATGCGATTCTCAACTCTTTATTAACATGACTCAAACATTGTAAGAGATTAAAGAGTATAATTCAAATACCCCAGTTTTACAAAAGTTTCTTCATTGTTTCTTTATTATATATTGTATTTTAATGCCCCAGCCATTTTACTTCGACTGCATTTGTGATATTATTTTTACAATAATTTAAATTCTTACACATTGTGTTTCAACACTTGTTCCATGTATTTCAATTCGACTGCATTTGTAACATGATTTACCGTAATTTTAATTCGGGCACACGTATGATTATTGTGAATGTTTATGCATTTATGGCAATTTTAAATAACTTAAAAAAACACAGCACGCAGTAATATGGAATGAAATGCGAAATTCCCAAAGCAAAATATAATTTCTGATGTTCAGAGGAAAAAACAAATGTTTATATGCTCCTCGTTTCTAATAAAAATTTGCATAAACATCTGCAGTCTAGCGATTACTATTTAGAATAATTTAAGCTAACAAATGGATATATATCTGTTTTACGAGTAAAGTTGTACGCAGCTGGAATAAAAATTACCTCGGCGAGAGTCGCGATGGGGGGGTGGCTGATATAAATTTCGATCGCGTCGCGCGCGCGCCGAGTCGATCGCTGTCGTCGTTATCGCCACCGGAGATGCTCGCGAACGTCCACCGTTTCCGTCGAAATCAGTAAACGCGACGACGTTATTCAATTTCCGAGTCGTTCGCAGGGTCCTCCCGCCTTTCCCGAAGAGGAGTTCTTTTTCAGTTATTGATGTAGTAGCAAGTTTTCGAGGGTTTTCGCCGGCTTATCCGTGTACGATCTCGTCTTCATTTCCGCCGTGTCGACAGTCTTCCACCCTCGCACGAGCACGCCGCTGCTGCGCCGCTTCCGCGTTCGAAACTTTCTACGCTTACGTCTGCGAAAAACTTCTCTTTCTTTCGCTCCATCTACTTTCTCTCTTCGCCGACTGTCCTTCCGTTCCCCCGTTTTCTACTCTCCCCCGCGGGTACACCTCGTACCTCGAGGATAATGTCAGCAAACGAACGGACGTATTGCGTTCCGAGTGTTGTGTGCCGTTTTTGGAATTGAGGTAAGAAGAATAACTGAGTCAATGTTTAGGAATTACATACACGTTATTATTTAGCCACGTAAATAACAAAGCGCCTAGAAAAATGTTATATCATAATTTTATCGCGGTTTATGTGTTTCAAGTAAAATAGAAATTCTATGGGGCTTATTAAAAAGATCATTATGTAATTCGTAGAACTCATAGCCATAAATAATTACAGAAATGCATAAATGAAGTCATGAGCAATGAGAACAGAGATTTCTAGATTATTGTAAGGCATTAGTAGTCGGTATATAAAAATATCCATATTAATGCTTTTTAAAGAGCCAAGGCGTTGTTGACAAAATATGAAAATTTAGGTGTGTCTATTCAATATTTTATGCAAAATAATTTTTCTTGTCACAGAGAAATAATGAATGATTTATAATAGTACAAAGTTTCAAAGATTCCTTTAAATCAAAGGTTCCTAACTGAGTCAGTATCGATCCCCTGAAGGCAGATGCAATTTTAAAGAAAGTCAATGATGGTCAAGAAGTTGAATGAGTGTTGGTAATCGAATATGCACCGACGCTTGATCGACATAATCCAGATCAAGATCGAAGTTAAGTTGTATGTTACATATTATAGAGAAAAATGTAAGAGTCGATGAACGGAACTATTACAGAAGCCTGATCGATGCAAGGAAAGGATTGAGAATTTCTGATTTAACTGCTAGTAATTGTATATATTATTCGTATACTCATTATTTATGAACATAAAAAATAATTTATATAAATTTGCTGCTGCTTTAGTTAAACTTCTCGCTGTAAGACTCGAAGCATTTTCCTTCGAAACAATTATAATATCCGAACAATTTTATCGTTATATTATAAATTGTTACGATTTGAAAATACTCCATTAAAGAAGATGATCGTAGGGTTGTATTAGGAATCGCAAACTCGGTGATGTATAGACGCTCGTGAAAATGTAATGGTGGCGGAAGTTATTGAATTGGGAGCTGCGGTCAAAGGGATGGTTGGCTCATCGAAGCGAAACAGGTTAATGTTGTGTGACGTAATTTTGTTGATAGTCTTGTTGATAAGAGGATACAGATTAAATGACAAAAAACATAATAATTGTATAATCATTTTGTAAAACATAATAATTGTATAATAATAAAAATAATATAATTACGGAATGCACTGGCTTTGGCACCGTTGTCCCCGCAGTGTCTGCGATAGTTGAATTTAATTCATTGTATTTATGTTAATTTTGTGTGTCTCCTTATTTTCCTGATTTTCGGGCCTATATATTTTATTGTTAGTTTTTCTGAAATTTGTTGTTGTTGTTGTACTAGTGTCATAATGGACTCATGTCCGTTTAATAAAGAAATATAAAAAAAAAAATATAATCTATAAATAGTATACGAACACATTTTACGTAATTGATTAAAAACTTCATTGATAGAAGATAATGATTTTTAATTAAATTATAAATTATGGTTTATATTTAACAGACTTTTCTATAGATTAAAACTAAATGAGTTTCTTTTATGATAATCCGTATAGTTCAAAGAAAGTATAAAAGTGAAGTTCCACCCTTCATATCCATTTTTCCTCGTTCTACTTTTTTTCTGAAATTACTATTCCGTAACTTATTGCCTCTCTCTATCGTTTATATCCCTTCGTTACAGACTAATTAAAATACCATGGCGTTTGACGGCGAAATGAAGAAAAAAGGAACTGCCGTGAAAATACCAATATCTATGCGAATAGTTATGAACCATAATTTCGCGTGCAGCGATTGACGAACGCTCGCGGGATAGCTATTGCGATCGATCGACCTTAATCGAATTCTCTCAAATGCATACGCGCGCGTTTCAAAGGAAAGCGAAACGTTCCCATTGCATCGAGAACGAAATTGTTTTCAGAGTAAACTGTAATCGACCAAATGATTGCGAATCGTGCCGGTTTCGTTGTCCCGCCCAAAAATTCACAATCGCGTCGGATGTCCAAATAATGGCTGCAAATATATTTCCCTGGAATACTCATATTTTTATAATTGCTCTCTATCTACTTTATATGCAATAATCCAATTTAGTAGAATTAAAAAAATTTATGTGTCACATAAGAAATTATTACATTTCCTATAATGGTACGTTACAGTTTGTCCAAAGAGAAATAATAGTCAAAGTTACAGTTGCCTGGATTTTTGTACTTGCTACCTACTTTATATGCACTAATTTATTTCAGTAGAATTTTAAAAAATTACGTATTACATAATTAATTATTGTGCTTCCAAGTGGGCGTTACAGTTGTTATCCCGTGTTACAGTTTGTTAGAAGTGAAAGATAAATTACGTCGTTAAAAGTTTGATAAATACCAGATTTGTTAAATGGCAGATGAGTAAAAACGAGTTTCTTAACGCGAGCTGTTCGTTCGATCCAGGACAGCGAAGTAAATCTGTAGGAAATAAACAGGCGTCAGTCACGCGTAAATGATCGCAAACGTGCATTCGATCAGATGAGCGCGGTACATGCGTATGGACGCGTATCAATCACAGCGTAGTTTACCGTGCGCCGGGTTTGCCAAGTAATTTAATCACTTTTAGTGCCCCATTGGTATTCCGGGAAATCCGGCCAATCGACTGCAACCGATCTACGATCTGCTCAATCGTTTGCATGGTTAAATTATGACTCATAACCGTCCTTGTAGTCTTCGCCATTTGCGCCGAAAACCGCCAATTATTTCGATTTATATTTTTCCATGCGAATCTATTGAAAATTTCGAAGTACGCCGTAATTAGCAAAGTTAAGACAAAAATATATTAATTTCATTTTTGCAATACGTAATCTTTTGTCCGATACATTTATAAGTGATTTATATTAACTCGATGGGCAATGTTTCGAATTCAGGGGTTTTTATAATAGTATCAAGCACACGGTCGATCAACCCCGTGAGTCATTGTAACTCCTTGAACCCCGAGGGGGAGATAAAGTGGGCAAATATACATTTAAACGAGGGAAAAATAACTACAACCGGGCCCCCTTCCTATCCGCGGATGGGGACGTAATTCCAATTTATAACGGCAATTATCCTCGATGATCCAGCGGTTCATTTCACCGGAAACGCTGGCCTGGTGGTTTCGCGGAAAGAGGAGAGCGCACGGAGGACGAGTCCTCTCGCGATCCATTTCCATTTCGCGCGCGGTTCCATTCAGCTAGGGGGCGGACCGGTTTCTCTGGCGTGGCACATTTCTCAGGGAAATGGGAATCGATTTGAAGAATGCCGTCGCGAAACTGCAGTTGGCAACACGCCCTCTGCCTGTTCCTCTCCGTGCCCCACCGATATCGGGTCGCCCCGTATCCCCCGCGAGTGATGTGTCCTGCCCTCATCTTCATTCCTCTTCCGCTTCCGATCCTGTTCAGAGATCTTCCACCTATCGCGATTTTCTGTTTCCTCCTTTACTCTCGTTTTCACGTCTCCGTTTCCTCAATTGCATATACATCCTGTTAGATACAATTTTTTAAACAAAATCTATAATTGTGAATCTTTGGAAATCCTTCATCCCGAATAAATTAATACCCAGATTTTAAATGAAAAAATATAGTTAAATGAAAATATATATATATATATATATATGATGATATGATATGATATACTTGAGGAAATAAAGATGTGAAAATTCAGATTTAAAATATAAATATATATATATATATATATATATATATATATATGCTTGGAATTTTAAATCTGAATTTTCACATCTTTATTTCCTCAAGTATATAATATCATATCATCATATATATATATATATATATATATATTTTCATTTAACTATATTTTTACATATATATATATATGCTTGGAATTTTAAATCTGAATTTTCACATCTTTATTTCCTCAAGTGCATACATCCTACTGGATACAATTTTTTTAACAAAATCTATGATTGTGAATTTTTAGAGATTTCTTAAATTTATTCCGAAATAAATCAATACCCAGATTTAAAATAAAAGAGCACAAAAATGTTTGGAAATTCAACAACGCTGTTCGTTCCTTTTACAGAGATAGTTTACAAAGAATTAACTGTTCATGCATTCTGAATTAACAGGGATGAATGAAACGCGCAGCATTTTTAAATTTTCAGTACATGCAGCATGCGATGTTTCGGTGAAAATGAAATCAGATAATACCCGACTCTACCTATACAATTAAATAAATTCTGGACATGCTGACGGTGTCCATATGAATATATTATTTTACCAGCAGTAGAGAATTATATAAAACATGTATATCCATAGACGAACTGTTACTCTTTAGGAAAAGACAATTATTGCTAATTAATAAATCTACTTAGAGGCTAATACAATTTCCTAGAAACCTGCTCAATTAATTAACTGTGAGGACCGTTAATTGCATTTCTTGGTACTGTCTTTATTATGTTTTACGCTAAATGGAGCCGTGTACATAAAGCATTGTACATAGAGTTATTTGTGAGGAAATTATATTATTACGGAAATTAATTTTGCTAGAAGAAAATATTTGTATAAGATGACATCATGATAATTGGATTAATTATTATAGTTATTCTATAAATGTGATTTATTTTCCATGTGACCATTATGACTTTTTGAATGATAATAGGAAATTGAGAATATTTTATTCAATTATTTTTACTCAATTGATTAGTAACTCTTGACGCATATAAGAAGCTAGTTTATTGAATCAAGAAACGATATACTCAGAAATTGAAAGTTTCCTGCGATAAGGAATTGAACGTGGGATAGGTGTAGAAGGGATTTGTCTCGGTGGGTGTCACGAAAAATCAGTATTTCTTTATTTGGTCGAGCTTCGGCATCGAGCAAAATCGTTT
The DNA here is from genome assembly GCA_019453355.1 of Ceratina japonica. Taxonomy (NCBI): domain Eukaryota; kingdom Metazoa; phylum Arthropoda; class Insecta; order Hymenoptera; family Apidae; genus Ceratina; species Ceratina japonica. The sequence goes on along the minus strand of SMSR01015577.1, from coordinate 9,935 downwards.
CCCACCTGCACGTGGATATGCGACGAAGACGAATGTTACGAGGAACTGGGGATACGTATCAACGTTTGCAATACCCCGGTCGAATTGGATCGTGATCGTGTAATCTATTACATTCCAGGAAAGAAGCTTTATACAAAATCGCACTTTTTGCATTTCCTTTTTATTGCGGCAATAAAAGTTTCTTAATTCCATGCAAGGGAAAAGCAATCATATACTTTACTATAAAATGTATCAATTTTTAAAAATGCTCATCAAAACTGAAGAGAGAACGTCTTCTATTCTCTGACAAAAAAATCGATATAAATAGTTTTTTTTATGATATTCAATTCTGTTATTTCATTTCCAAGCTGCTATCTCAAATATTCTCACCCCCCCTTTTTCCTTCTGCTCTGGAAAATAAACGCGGAAACAAAGAGAACGCGCACGTGCTTTCTCGTATGTAAAAACCGTACATACGTCCTTTTATACACCGTTGTTCTCAAATCCTTATTCACAGTGGCCGTTTTTTAACAGGAAAAATTTATCCGAGGAATTCCACTTCTCCTTGTCACGCTTTCGCGAAATTACAGGATGAAGAACGCCGGGGTTAATGGCGTTTCTCTCGTCTGTTTATGAAAAGAAAATCTCTCGCGGCGCATTCGGAGACACGAGGAATAAATGGACCGCTCCGGTGGTCCACTGGAAAAAGCTTCGTTAGCAAACGATGTTTCGCAAATTTTAAACACCAATTAGAACTTCATTGCTCCCCGTTTGAAAAAAACAACGAATGACGACACTATTGTAGCGCAGAGCGTGGATACGATAAAATTTCGGAACACGCAGGAAATTTCTTTCGCTCTGTAAATATTACAACACGTTATTTAGTCTGGCTGTTCCGCGCTTTCAACGGTTAAACTGTATATTCCTGTCCGAACGATTCATCTCAATGGACGAGATATAAAATAACGCAATTGGTACAGACGTTTTATCGAAAAACTCTGCTGTTAAATTTCATCCATTCCCTTCTGTTGCCGTTCGTGCGTCGTACGATTTTTATTAATCAAGAATGATTACGCCCTGCAGATTTGTGTACATTAAAAACAAATAATCCCATTGAAATTCGCATCGAAAGAGAATATTACGATAAATATTGAATCGCACAGCACCTATTTGCTAACGTGTTCCTGCATCGATTGGATTTCAATGTTCAATTCTCGATATTTGGTTAAACGTTACATAAGACTTTTAGTAAAACGTTTGATCCGTCAGGAAATTTGTAGGTACATACGAACGTTATTTTCCTGATACAATACGTTTCGAACGCGATGGAAACGTTCATGGACACGACCCGGGAATATGGATTGTTACAATTTATTCATCTTCTCTTTCTATACCATTTTAATTATGTGTGTATTTATATTAAGCATTGATAAGATTAATTATATTTCTTCTCCATCTTGCAATGCATATCTGTACATGGTTTACCATATTCTATTATCATACTTCGTTGCACTACAGAATTCAAATGTGACCGAATCTTGATTAGTGGAATTAATAGAAGGATAATGTGAGTTGTTCAAAAACATCTACACAATCATCCCTCTTCGACTGTATCATTTTTTCTGAGACACTCTGTATATTTTGAATTCTATACACATTAATTAGTGCGGGTGCTGCTGCAAGTATACTAGTATATTATAGTATGCCTTTAGTCTTGGCCTTTATTGTGTAACACAATCGTGTTACTCTTATTTTCTTTATAATTGATTCAGTTTGCACAGTGGAGTGGCTGGATGCGTGCCGCGGAAGTCTCGGGAACAGCAGAGCTTGCAACGAATAATAGCAAGCCGTCAGCCGGCATCGTCCGCGACGTCGTCGACGACGGCGACAGCGGGAAAAGTCATTTTGCTCGGTAATTAGTTGGTCGAGTCGCGACAAATTGAAAAAGTTGGTGAGAAATGGAACGCAATTTAATCCGCGGCCATCGCTACTGGCCACGGTCTCCTGCAGCCGCAATAATCAAGGCTAGTAAATCGAATACCTCTTCTGCTTGCCGCCGCCGCGCGGCTACCTACCTACCTACCTACCATTGCTTGCTTACTCGCTTGCTTGCTTTCGTTATTTCCCCCGCTGGCATGCCGCGCCGCGCTCCGATCGAAACTTCAATACAACGGCCGCAAGCTTCCGTAATTTCCGCCGAGCGATTCGTAAGATCGTGTGGAAATTGGAAAACTTGGGCCTAGATGAATTAAGCGCGGGTCCCACGGAGGTACAGGGCAGAGGGGGTGTCTGTTTTTGTATATCCGGTCGCGTAGTTCGCGGAGTTGCGAAGTTACAAGCTAAATTTCAGCCACGTGACTTCGTTACGTAAAAAGTGCGCGATAGGAGGGCGGGAGTATGCAAAATACGCGGGCTGTGTCCGCGGAGGAAAATAAAATTTCAGGACAAGTTCTTTGTAACGTTGTAAAATATAATCTGAATTTGCATTTAGGAGACGGAACCTTCTCTTTGTCTTGACGCGGGTCTCTCCTTAAATCTTGTCGGCTAGTAAATTCGGTTTACTTTAGGGAGGCGAGGTTCGATAGATTATTCCTACGGTTTTCAATTTATCAAACGTTTAACGGAAAAAAATTACGGGCGATCATTTTGACGCGGTCGGGCATGCTGCGGCCGCGGGCAGAAAACTCGGTGGATCGCTCGATGTACAATGGTGGCTGAAAAATGAAGAGTGTCTTTAATGGAAAGTTCCCTTTTAAAACTGCTGAACTCGCCGTTTCGCTGATCACGCTTCCACACGCCCGCGCGTCTTTCCATCCGCAGTCATTATCCGGCCGCGGTAACGACAATCATTATTTTTTGTTAGCGTGCCGCCTAACCGTGGCTGTACGTCCACAAGACCGTGAGAGGATTTCCTTATGGAAAGTCATAGTATGCGTTTTATATTTTATTCGCTTTTTTATCTGATATCGCGCACCTCTTCCGTTCTCATTTTCTCGCGTTACGCGTATTATATTAATTATTAAAACTATAGCTTTCGATCATTATCAGACGCTCCAGTGACTATTTATTCTTATAA
>SMSR01015575.1:6670-19760 GCA_019453355.1 Ceratina japonica | reverse complement strand
GATCTTAAAGTTTAGAACTTTAGAACTTGGAACTCTTAGAACTTAGAACCTTAAAACATTAGAACTTTAGAACTTGGAACTTGAAACTTAGAACTTTACAACTTTGACAATTACCGAAAAGTGCTCTGACGACTCCCAGACTGGCGGCATCCGTGGGCCTGTACAAAATCTCCGTAAACTTGTCCAACGAGACATCATCCACTCTGAATCCGGTCGCCGCCTCGAAGCGAGTTTTGATCGAGCGTAGGACGGAAAATTTTCGTTTATCGCGTTTATCACGCATATTTTCATCAGTCTCGACATTGGCTAGCTCTCGTCTCCGCATATTGAACTATCGAGCTAAAAATAGCACAAAACTATTTCTACAATCTCTTACAATTTTTACAATCTTCACAATCATCGCAGCGTTTCTACACAATTTACTATCAACTCCTGAAAGTCCACCAATTTATTTACTTAACATTTCCGACATTTTCTATACATAAATTTCGCGTGGAAACGGAGGGAAGTGATAAGCGATAAGAGGGAGAGTTACCTGAACGACGCAGACGGCAGCNCTATCAACTCCTGAAAGTCCACCAATTTATTTACTTAACATTTCCGACATTTTCTATACATAAATTTCGCGTGGAAACGGAGGGAAGTGATAAGCGATAAGAGGGAGAGTTACCTGAACGACGCAGACGGCAGCCAGAGTGGATGGAACCGGTGCGAAGCCGATGTAACGAAGGTTGCCGGTGGTCTGCGCGTGGCTGGCTGGCAGCTGTCGCAAGGACCAGTCCCGATACGCGAGTCCCGGAGGCTGGAGCGAGAAGGCAGGAGGACCGTCGCCAGGCAACGTGCCCGATTATTGACCCGCGCCCGCGCAATAATAATTTATTATCAGGCATTCTTCTTCTTCTTCGCTCAGGTTCCTCCGCCGATCCACGCCGACGTATCAATTGTCGCGCGAAAAACGTATCGTTCCGTGGAATCCTCGTATTTACCAGGGGCGGCCAACCTCGTTTTAATATACAGGGCGTTACAAAAGGCTGGGACCTATTGCGGAGGTCGAAGGAGGGGGAGAAAAATATATGAAATTATTGAATTTTTAGAATCTCATAGAAATAATTGTGAGAACCTAATCTGACTTAGGCTAGCTTAATCTCATTTTAATATACAGGCTCTTCCAAAACACTGGGACCTATTGTCGAGGTCAAAGGAGGGGGAGAAAAATATATAAAATGATATAAAATGATCGAATGTCCAATTTCATAGAAATAATTGTGAGAATCTAATCTGATGTAGACTAGAATAATCTCATTCCAATATACAGGCTCTCCTAAAAGGTTGGGACCTATTAATTATTGTCAAGGTCAAACGAAGGGGAGAAAAAGATATAAAATGATGTAAAATGATCTTATGTCCAGAATTTCATAGAAATAATTGTGGGAACCTAATCTGACGGAGGCTAGCCTAATTTCATTCCATTATACAGGCTCTTCTAAAAGGTTGGGACCTATTAATTATTATCAAAGTCAAAGGAGGGGGAGAAAAATATATAAAATAATATAAAATGATCGAATGTCCAGAATTTCATAGAAATAACTTTGAGAATCTAATCTGACGTAGGCTAGCCTAATTCCATCCCATTATACAGGCTCTCCTAAAATTTTGGGACCTATTAATTATTATCAAGGTCAAAGGAGGGGGAGAAAAATATATAAAATGATAAAAAAAGATCTAATTTCCAGAATTTTATAGAAATAATTGTAAGAACCTAATCTGACGTAACCTAACCTAATTTTATCCCAATATACAGGCTCTTTCAAACGTACGAGACCCAATTACGTATTACCAAGGCCAAAATTGATGGAGCATTAGTTGAAAATAGCCTAAAATGATACAAAATTTTCTAGTATCCAAATGTTGAATTAATTTTAATTAACTGAAATTCTCGGTAGAATTTTTTAATATTGAAAATTATAAGGAAAGCGAGGAAATGTTTGTGGAATTTCTGACTGACTCCGTGAACGACGAGTCATCGAGCTTGGCTCTGTTTAAAAATACATTATTATCGATGCCCGGTTATCACGTTGGTTACAGATACGTGATACAATTATATAACAATGTCTGAGGAATTAATAAACATTTTCGACGCACCGAAGCGGAAAATAATTTTTATGCTGATTAATTTCGACTTCAGATACGCGTTTAAATATACCGAATGAGTCAACAAGAAATTGTAGTGATTATTTTTCATGTTTCGTCAAAAGACAGATGACAGTCAATGTAAAAGACTGACAATGTTAAATACAATGTTAATAATAATAAATACAAAGTGTAATTCAGTGGTAACGTACTATAGAAATTTTTTGAGACTTGAAGAGGAAATTTCGGGGCTGCGGAGACGTAATTCGCGTTGGAGTGGACCGATTACTCGCAGCATTCGAACGGGAGAGCGAGCGAAATCTCTTTGGATCTCGCAGCTGGGGTGTTTCTAATGAATGGACGTAACCTCGCCGCTCTGAAACCCCCAACGGCCGTTTTAAAGCCGTAAAACAAAGGGCTGATTTATTCCAGCACGCCCCTCAATCTGTCTCCGTGGACCACTTTTGATTAGTGCTGCCTCTTCAAGGTCCCAACGTCTCTCTATGCCTGAATAGAAACACCTCGTTCCTGTTCCATCATCAGAAATCACGCCCCATTTGAATAAATCACGGTTATTGTCATAAGAATGACTCGTCTAGCCTCGTAGTAGTATATAATAATAAGCATATATGTATTGTTGTAGTTGGTGTATGTAATTGTGCCAAAAACCACACTTTGGAGAACGCAATAATTTGTTTTCTATGTGAAATGAAGGAATATTATTTTTTATGGGGTAGAAGGTTTGGATTACTAGGGAATTTGTCACTTATAGACCTAACTTTTACCATAAAAAATATTAAATATATGTGGATTAGAGCAATTGACACATATGGTCCAAAAACCATACTCTGGAAAACGCAATAAATTGATTTTCATGTGAAATGAAGGAATGTAATTTTTTATGGGGTAGAAGGCTTGGTTTACTATGAAATTTGTCACTTGTAGACCTAACTTTTATCATAAAAAATATTAAATTTATGTGGATTGGGGCAATTACCATACATGGTCCAAAAACCACACTCTGGAAAACGCAATAATTGTCTTGATATTGAAGAAATCAACATAATTTCTTCTGAGATCCAAGAAGACTTAAATTACTATGAAATTTGTCACTTGTAGACCTAACTTTTACTATCAAAATATTAAATATATGTATATTGGGGCAATTAGCACACATGGTCCAAAAACCACACTTTGGAGAACGCAATAACTTGTTTTTCGTGTGAAATGAAGGAATATTATTTTTTGTGGGGTAGAAGACTTGGTTTACTATAAAATGTGTTACTTGTAGACCTAACTTTTACCATAAAAATATTAAATTTATGTGTATTAGTGCAATTATCCATACATGATCCAAAAACCATGAGGACTTCTCAAGACACTACATGACTTTCAGCCTAAAACTGGGATTACTTGACGAATCCTTGTTTCTATTTGACTAATTTCTTCCTTTCTTTACTTCGACTCACTTTATATCACCCACTTTTATCTCCAGCTCCTAACTTCTCATTTATTAATAAAAGGTTCGGTTTGTTTAATGGTATATGTTTTAGCACATTGCGTCTCCCAGTTTCTAAAGAGATAATGATCGTTCCTGAGAGGGAAAGCTAGGACATAATACCCGGCAAGATTCCCCAGGGAGGTTGTATCCTCGCGAACAAAAGAATCTCTCAGCAGGGTATTCCCTAGGAACGGGTATACGCGATTCGCAGATCCGCCCGATAGCTACCCGCTTCCCGTGTAACGGATCAGTGGAAATAATTCCTACTATGAATCATGTTACTGCCATACAGAACCTTTATTGACTACCAGACTTTAATCAAGAGGATATACATTCCTAATTGCACAATCAAGTCCACCATCCAGTATTTTCTCACAATTTTGAACATATATATATATATAAATATTTATTAGAAGATTAATATATTAGATTTAGTGTAATAATTTAGTATATTGATTTAGTATATTGATTTAGTATATTGATTTAGTATAATGATTTATTATATATTATACATTTAGTATATTGAAATAAAAATGAAATAAGGATTAACCCAACCTAACGTACATTCGTTTCTAACGAACTGAAAATATTATCAGCCTAAAAAACGATTCGAATAGGCAACAACACGCCACCCGGAACCTGCCACCCCTCGATTTCGTCACCCCAGCCTCGTCCTTCCAGACGAACGCCTGTCCAGAATGAAAATCGTTCGTATGTCCCTCCATCTCTTCAGATGATCGACAACAACCGAAACGAGAAATGCTAATGACCAGCTAATAGTTTTAATTCCGTCCAAAAAAAAAACCGGTCTAGTCTCCCGCAGGTTTTTCGAGCTCGAAGCTCGACAAAAGGGAGGAGATTGGGTGCGAAAATTCTGGGCGATGGAGCACTTGATCTCTTTTCAGGAAAGTGTAAAAAAAGAGTCAGAATTGGGCAGCTGCGGGGTTCGGGTTTCTGCAGGAGTGGGTCGGTTTAATTGAAAGTGGGTACAATATCAATTTCCCGGTTTCCTAACCTAACCTTACCTACCATATACGACAGAATATATAGAACGATTGTATATATAGAATAGAACTTTTTGAGACTGTGAAATAAAACAGGAAATGCAAAGAGAACGTGGAATAATAAAATGGGTCTCGTATTAACCTAACCTAACCTATCGTACGATATATTGTAATTACACAACAGAATATATATACGACGATTGAATAGTATTTGTTGAGACTGTAAAATAAAATAGAAAATCTAAATAGAACGTGAGACAATAAAACGGGTCTCGTTTGTGACGGCAATAAATTTTGTGACCGATGGAGGAACGAACGGGCCACCCGTGGACGATCGGTGCATTATCTCTGGCCTGTCACGGTTTTAGAGGATTACACGTCGATTACGAGGCTCAATTTTAAACTGGCCCTTCCCTTCCCTTCCCTTCTCTCCTTGCAACCCTTTGCGGGTTACTCCATGGTTTTACAATCAGTCACCCGTGCTGTGACACCAAACTCGACGAAGGGGTTCGCTTCCTTTTCGAAAAGCGGATTACGATCCTCGCTTTTTCCTTTCTCTTCGCGGGGCCCGTCCTGCGGACCGTGATCGATGACCTGACCCAAAATCATGTCCCGAGTCGATACAATCAAGGAACGCTTGTCGACTCCAGGAAAAGTGGAAGGAAGAGGGACAAGGGAGGTTTTCATGAGTGGAAGACAAATTTTGAACGATTTTATTTATTTATATATTTATTTACTTATTTATTTCACGGGTCAATTGGCCTTTTACAAGTGCAGTGAGAATAAAAGAGCAGATAAAAGAGAGAAGAAGAGAAAAAAATAGTGAAAGATTTAGGATTTAAGGCTTTCAGAAAGATTTACATGATTAGAAATAAGGAAAAGGCTATAAGAATAACCGAAATTTATTATCATTTTTCAAGTATTTTATTGGGAGATCTTTAAACAAATGGAAAAATGTCCCCTTTTGCGTTTTTCACCCCTTGAAGACACAAAGAAAAAAAAAGCACACAACTAAACAATAAATAATGGTCGAATCCTTCATTTCTGACTCTTCATTTTTTCTCGAACCCTTTGAAACAGTTTCGCGTGTCACTGTTTACTACGGTGCCACCCCTTTTGGCGTCGTTGGGCGTGTTGCCATTTCTAAAGGGTGCCACCGGTTTTTGGAAACCGACCACCACATGGTCCGACCACATTTCCAGCCTCAGTCCAATTTCTCTCTGTGTATATTGAATCCTAGAAAAATCAGGATTAATTGCACATTCTTGCGCTTTAATAAAGAAAAAAAAAAACAAATGTAGGATTTATAATAAATTTGATGAGGCAGATCAGGCGAGGTGGCAAAATTACTAACTGCACATTCTTGTGCTTTAACAAAGAAAAAAAAAAGAAAAAAAGAATCTCGGATTTACAATAAATCTGAAGATTTCGTGAGGCGCAGCGGCAAAATTACTAACTGCACATTCTTCTGCTTTAATAAAGAAAAAAAAAACAAATGTAGGATTCATAATAAATTTGATGAGGCAGATCAGGCGAGGTGGCAAAATTACTAACTGCACATTCTTGTGCTTTAATAAAGAAAAAAAAAAAGAAAAAAAGAATCTCGGATTTAGAATAAATCTGAAGATTTCGTGAGGCGAAGCGGCAAAATTACTAACTGCACATTCTTGTGCTTTAATAAAGAAAAAAAAAAGTAAAAAAGAATCTCAGATTTACAATAAATCTGAAGATTTCGTGAGGCGAAGCGACACATTTACTAACTATGCACATTATTGCGTTTTAATGAAGAAAAAAAAAAGAAAAAAAAATGTCGGATTTATAATAAATCTGAAGATTTCGTAAGGCAAAGCGGCAAAATCACTAACTGCACATTCTTGCGCTTTAATAAAGAAAAAAAAATAAAAAAAAAAGTAGTATTTATAATGAATCCGAAGGTTTCGTGAGGCGAAGCGGCACAATTACTATCTACACATTCTTGCGCTTTAATAAAGAAGAAAAAAGAGATAAAAAAAAAGTAGTATTTATAATGAATCCGAAGGTTTCGTGAGTCGAGGCGGTCTAGAAAGTACTTGATGCGTACTGGGTACTTTGAAATTTCGTAGACCCCTTCACCGTCCCGGCATAGGTGCCCCCAGGTTTTTTTTCTCCACTATGAATGATGATGTATGGATGTTGGCTGGGCGCTAGGGGCTCGGTAAAGGGTTCTATTGTTGCGCACCCCCCTTTCGAGAGACCGGACCCCCTCCCCTCTCTCGTGGGACGGCAGTGAAATATCGCCGAACAGCGAACCTCGCAAGCAGTTGTATACTGTTAATTTTATGCCGGATTTTTTTTTTACCCCCTCCACGACACCCTGCGTCGCTGAAAATCGTTACTGGTATTCATTTTTTACTGCGTCGAATCGAGTGCCTCAAGAAAAATTGTAAGATTATAGAAATGAGGCTTTAGATCAGGTTTTATGTGAGGCGTTTGAGGAAATAGGCGAGAATCTGATATCAGGGGCTGGAACAATGGCCGGCGCAATTAATGGAGGCTGTAATCGGACACGCGTCCCATGCGAGACATGCAAATCCGATCGGACACGGTTTTAGAAATTCGCCTCGGCCCTCCGCGCTAGCCAACAATGCGTGACTCCATCGACAATAGGAAATAATAAACCGTGATAAACAGCCGGGCAAATACGCACGACAATCGCGGATCTCTCCTTTTTTTACTCACCCTATTGCACATCTTACGGCGCTTCCAGGTGGACTGATTCATATTCCCGAACAAACAGGACCGGGCAAATAGTGGGCGCGGGGGTTGACGGGCCTCCGGGCAAATAACGGCGTTAATTTCGAACGGGGTTTAGGTTTCACTCGGTTTTGAATATCAATCAGTCTAGAAGAGTTCAGATACAAAAACGATTTGGATTCTCTTGAATTGGGTCGATTTTTAGGGTCCGGCGAGGTATAGCGATGATATCAGGATCAAATGAAGAAATTCTCGTTGTGAACGAGCTCCGGGTTTCCCGATTGATAATAAACTGTATTATCTTGGCCACTCGATGCACCCTTGGCGACATCAAAGGGAAGATCGAGGGTGCCGATCGATAACGCGATAACCAACCGACCCTCCAAGTTGGTTGTGACTGTACGCTCGTCTAGGAACACTCGGGGTCCCTTTGATGGGATGCAGATCCAATTTTTATTCTTCTGCGGACGCCGATTGCGTCGGCAAACTTCGTTTATGGCATATTTATGATCATAGAAGAATATTCCAGAGGGGGACATCTGAGACTACTTCGTATACGATTTTCTATATTTTTTTCTCGGTGTCTAATGTATAGAGAACTTTGGAAAAATTCAGAGGTGTACTACTATACGAATTGCACAAGCCTGAATTTTTTCAAATTTTTCCACCCATTACTTCAATTAATAAAAAATTCATTAATTTCGTGAATTTTCAGATTTTCGTCGATTTGATTCTCCTCAATGTACGATTTTCAATATTTTTTTCTCAGGATCTAGCGTACAAAAAATTCTGGAAAAATTCAGAGGTNAATGTATAGAGAACTTTGGAAAAATTCAGAGGTGTACTACTATACGAATTGCACAAGCCTGAATTTTTTCAAATTTTTCCACCCATTACTTCAATTAATAAAAAATTCATTAATTTCGTGAATTTTCAGATTTTCGTCGATTTGATTCTCCTCAATGTACGATTTTCAATATTTTTTTCTCAGGATCTAGCGTACAAAAAATTCTGGAAAAATTCAGAGGTGTACTACTATACGATTAGTGCAAGCCTGAATTTTTTCAAATTTTTCCATCCATTACTTCTATTAACAAAAAATTCATGAACCTCATGAATTTTGAGATTTTCGTCGATCTCAGACTCCTTAATGTACGATTTTCAATATTTTTTTTCTCAGGATCTAGCGTACAAAAAATTCTGGAAAAATTCAGAGGTGTACTACTATACGATTAGTGCAAGCCTGAATTTTTTCAAATTTTTCCATCCATTACTTCTATTAATAAAAAATTCATGAATTTCGTGAATTTTCAGATTTTCCCCAAATCTGAGACTCCTTGATGTACGATTTTCAATATTTTTTTTCTCGGCGTCTAGCGTACAGAAAATTTTGAAAAAATTCAGAAATGTACTACTGTACGAGTAGTGCAAGCCTGAATTTTTTCAAATTTCTCCATCCATTACTTCTATTCATAAAAAATTCTTGAATTTCATGAATTTTCAGATTCAAATTTTTCCATTCATCGCTTCTATTAGAAAAAAATTCAATCCTATAGGCTAGTCCGATCTTCGAGCTTCATTGCTAAAAATCTGTTATCGTAGCCGAATCCTCAGTGGTGGGGGAGTTGAAACGAACAAAACGAGTCTGTTTCCATGAAGGCGATTGCGTTCGATGCGGCATTAGATAACGGAGACAATGGAGTGATAGCTGGAGTGCAAACATAATGGTAATGGCCACGGTAGAATGGCAGGGACCCGGACACGGTTAGATTGAGATCTGGCGATTGCACCGTCGACGGCGTTTATGGTGCCCCGCACACAGAAGAGGTCTGGCGTCAACGTCAAAAGGCGTTACTCGCTCCAACAGGCTCACCTGGTATTCGCCGAGGAAGGTATCCGATTGTGTTCGACCCGCACGAGATTCAGAGCAGTTTCTAATGTACCCTTTTTGTTTATTCAACCCTTTCAAATAAAACCCCTTCCCTCAAACCTGACGGTTACAGTTTCCCTTCATTAAAGGAATTTTTCATAAAGCCTTTTATATCAGTTCTCAATTTTTTAATTATTTATTTAATTAAGAATGTAATAAAATGTGTGTTATTCAATTTACAGTTTAATTGGAATTATTTTTTGTAGTATTATTTATTACACAATTTATTATTACAGATTAAAATTGTAAAATTAATCATTTATTAATATTCTAATTTTATTGACTGAAATCGTTTTAGAAAATTTTCTTTTAAATTGTGAAGAAGTGGACAAAAGACTTGATAAAGCGAAATGTGGGATGATCGGTCGGTTTATCGCAGATGTGGACCGGCTACTTGAGAACGAAGTGGACCGGCTGAACGAAAGTGTAGCACAGTTGCCGCGCGGCGGTAAAATAATATCGTGGAGTAAAAAAAAGGCTGCACGCGCCATTGACCTTCTATGAACGTACGTTCTAGAGTGTAGAGGGTGGCGGGTGAATGTACACAAATAAAGAGAGAAATTATTTTCGGAAGAGGGGTTCGTTAAAAGTCCTGTCATTTTTTTTTATCTTCCCGAAAAGCATGTATACTTAATATATATAATGTATGTACTAAATATATGGATTGGATTGATAAATTTCTCTCTCTTATATATAAAATAGAATAATTGATAAATTTCTCTCTCTTATATATAAAATAGAGTAATTGATAAATTTCTCTCTTTTATATATAAAATAGAATAATTCACAAATTTTCTGATACTTAATGAAATAATTGCTCCGTCTCGTGGAAGGGATTAAAATCAACCCTCTTCGTCCTGAGCTTGGCTCGAGGGGGTCAGTTTTACTTTCAAAGTAAAATAACGAAGTGTACATATATTTGTACGTGCTGTTAGCGTCGGGAACAAAACGCGTTGACAGTGTCAAGAGAGTCCCGTGACGAGGGACGGTAGAGGAGTAAAAGAGAGAAGGCGCCTTGGGATATTTAACCTGGCTTGCTCATCGGTAAATGTTTGACCCACGTGAAGCGCCTCCGGCCACTTGCCAAGCGGCTCAATTAAAACAACGAGTAAACGAAGTTATCCTGCCAGTGATACAATCATTTGTTTAAACAACATCAATTATTTAAAAAGAAAAGTATATACAAAACAACATCAGTTATTTTAGACAAAAAGTATATGGAAAACAACATCAATTATTTTAAAAATGAAGTATATAAGAAACAACATCAATTATTTAAAAAGAAGTATATAAGAAACAACATCAATACCTTAAGAAAAGAAGTATACAAGAAACAACATCCATTATTTAAAAAGAAGTATATAAGAAACGACATCAATACATTAAAAAAAGAAGTATATAAGAAACAACATCAATACCTTAAAAAAAGAAGTATACAAGAAACAACATCCATTATTTAAAAATAAGTATATAAGAAACAACATCAATACATTAAAAAAAGAAGTATATAAGAAACAACATCAATACCATAAAAAATGAAGTATACAAGAAACAACATCCAGTATTTAAAAAGAAGTATATAAGAAACAACATCAATTATTTAAGAAAGAAGTATATAAAAAACGACATAAATAATTGATGTTGCTTTTTATATACTTTCTTTTTTAAATTATTGAAAATAAAAAGTATAAATATATAGTGTGTAATAAAATAAATGAATGAGGAACGTGTAGATGAGAAAGATGTATTGTATATTATACAGGGTGTTTCATTTAACTCAAGATTGTAAAAACTCTCGAAAACAGGTGATTTAAAAAGAACGAACGACTTGGAAACAACTGAAACACCCTGTATACGCAGTGCCAAGACGGATAATCATGTACAAGGTGCTGAAGCAGACATTCACACATACACAATACTAAGGCAGAGAGACACAGACACACAGCACTAAGAAAAACAGACGAACATACATACGTACACACGTATTCAAAAGTAATGTCCTTTAGTAGTAGTAGTAGTTGCCGGAATATCGGTGATAATGAATCAATTCCGAGAATGCGCCGACGAAATCTCGCCTGTTTCCCTATAATATACCTGGTGACTTGTCTAGCAAACCGTGACGCACGGTTGCAATTATTATGAAATAATAATGAGGGACCACCGCGGGGTCGACGGCAAGGGGTGAGCGAAATGGTGGGGGATCGGCGGGGCACGTCGATGGTTATCANGCGAGGGGTGAGCGAAATGGTGGGGGATCGGCGGGGCACGTCGATGGTTATCAAAGCAGAAGCGGGACACGTCACTTCCACGTTTCTGCCGTTGCACCCTTCCGCCCCAAAGGGTGCCGGTACAGGCAGTTTCAGAAAAGTTGGTCGAATTCTCGTATTTCGTCAAAGACGTTTTAAAATTGGTGGTCGAACTCTCGTGTCTCGTTGAGGATGTTTCAAAAAAGGTGGTCGAGTTCTTGTGACAATCCGATTACGTCGTAATCACGCCTAGCGCTGTTTTTACGACCCGGCCAATCGATCTTAGCCACAGTTTAGCGTTTCTATATCGGCGCGTGCCGCCACGTGACCGGGACTCATCCCCGATGAACGGGATAACGGCACGTGCACTTGGGTTGCACGGTTCCACGCAAATGTCGCGGTCGATTCGAGGACAGATCACTTGTGACCTGACGCCTTGGTGTTGTAAAAAAGAGGAAGAATAACAACGACGAGGCTAAAGTGTCGCGTGGCCTCATGAGTGATCCTTCAGAGACTTAAAAAAGCTAAAGGAGATCCTGTGGTAGTCGAAATCTCCTGGGATAATTTGGAGATGTGTCCATCTGCTATATTTTAATAATGATAATATAGCAGTAAGTATAGTAGTAATTGTGAACTTGTAAAAAAATTATATCCATTTTTTGAAAAATGTTCAATCAGATATTTTGTTAGAATTAAATGTAGAATTTTGTTAGAATGAATTAAATAAATTAAATCATTAATGTTCTAAGTTCTAGCCTAATTAATTAAGTAATTTCTAATGTCAAAACACTATAAAATAGTAATATAATACTTAATCAATTTTCATCCAAAATAAAATTAATAAAAGTCAATTTAAAAATTGAAATAAAAATTGCACAATTACACATGAAAATTAATTTCTATAATTGCTATAATTTTTATAATTGTACAATTTCTGTGAAAGATTTATTATTAAGTATAATAGTATGACAAGAATATGATATTATAATACTATTATTCCCGTGTCGTGTGGATTTGATCCGGATCGGAATTAGCTGGGAATCGTTTTGTCGTTGGGTAACTGGCTATGATATCTCAATTACCTTTTGGAACGGTGGTAGGCGAGAGAGCACGTGCGCCCTGGTGCGAAGTTTCCCACTATCAATTTCTCAAACCCGGCTACCCACTGATAAAGTCACGTGGCGAGGGCGTTCAGTCGCGCCTACGGCTTTCCTGTACGCGTGTCGAGTGATACCCGCACGTGGCTCGCATTACGCGCCACGTTAATTCGTGGTATTCCTCAGCATTGCTGGCTTCAACAAATCGTCGCTCCTCCATTCTCGAAATTACCTATCATATAATATGTGTATGTATGTATGTACATTTGTTTGTCTTAGCGCCTTAAGAAAGGCAACCCGGTTGGAGAGCCTGTCTGAAGACGTCGTGGATGAAGGGGAACTTGAAGAACCTAGAACAAGTATTAAAATTATACTTCATTCCGGAGGTTTTCAAAGCAAAATTATTATTATTATTATTATTATTATTATTATTATTATTATTATTATTA
>SMSR01015574.1:342959-405115 GCA_019453355.1 Ceratina japonica | reverse complement strand
AAACTCGGATTATTATTGATTATAAAATAATTGCGAATAATAAATTACTTAAGTCCTGATAATCCCATATGGAATATAATTATACAAAAATCATGTTTATTCCTGAGCAATGTTGTAAGCGATTGTATAAACAATATTACTTTGCATCAAAACTTAATTAATTTATTATGTGCATGCTATTACAATAAGCCATTGAAAACTTAAATACTGTTGCAACCATATAGATTTTTTTTTAAAGAAATTCATCAAAAGTTCAAAGCAGTAGCCTGTTTATTGATTGACCTAAAATTATTTATATATACGATACATCTATTACTTATAATAAATTACTATCTTATTATGTTACAGCTTGATTTCCAATTCTTAGACTTGCACGATTTAAATGACAGCGATAAGAATCATTTAATAAGCATTCTAAAATCCAATGTTCCTAATGATTCATTAAAATTGCCATGGGATACAGTTGAGGCTAATAATGATATCAATGCTTCTGTGCCAGAAATTCCTCAGCTTCTTAATCCATGGTATCAAAATGGTAATTATATTTTGAATAGACAATTAATTTCCATTTTGATCGATGGCAAAAACTAATCAGATTTTTATCCATATCTAGCAATACCACAACCACCTTCGTACACACAACAAATAATGTGTAATGACTGGCAAGGACCAGCCATTTATCCAGCTCCAACGGAAGCTCCTATTCAACCGTTCATGCCTGGCATGACTTACAATCATCCTGGCTACACTGAAATGCACAATGTCATTTGCAATAGAGAAAACAATAGAAGAAGCAGTAGAGGAAGAGGAGTAAGAAGAGATAATTTCAATCGTGGAATGAATCCTCCGAACGAAATGCAGCCAGGATATATGGGAGAGCAAAGACAATTTCATCCGTCTTTATCCTTTGTTGTCATGTATCCGGATCAAACACAACAACAGCAATTTTCCAGTCACGTGCATTTTCCTCCGCTAGCCATATATCCACCAAATATTCATACGCATACCAATACGCATCCTCAAACACAAGCTGCGTATGGATACCCTCCGTATCATCATCCTTCAGGAAACATCAGATGTGTTCGACAAGCAGCGCCTATCATTTCTCAACCCACTCAAGAGTGTGCGAAGGTACAAGTTACAAAGTCTCATGACAAATGTGTACAGAATGTTTACACACCAGTCAAGCCACCTTTTCATCAAGTAAATGAAGAGGAGAATTCTTCACAGACCAACATAGTCACCACAGTCATAACCGTGAATAACAGTAAAGTAGAGCAACACACTGATAATGTGGACGAAAATACTGCCAAAATAAAAAATTCACACGCTAATGGAAAAGTGCCCCCTGTAAATGTTAAAATAGAGCATAACATTGTGTCTACTGTAAATGAAAATTGTAATGGAACCGAGAAAAATGATGTGCCCTGCGTGAATATTAACAGTAGCATTGAAGTAAAACAAAATGGGGAATCCGATAAGGAATATAAAAACGAAACAGTTTCTAGCATAAAAACCACTGTTGTTAAAACGTTGTCTAAACCGATTTCAAAGAATGAAACCGAAACTCCGAAGGAAAATGTGTCCACGAAAAATACGCAAGACGAAAATGTTGTTAAAGTAACGAACACCTCTCCGATTACAACAAGTGCACCAGCAATATCGTCGCCAGCCCCGTCTAACATGTCTTGGGCTAGCATATTGAAGAAAGGAAATGCAGATGCACAATCAGCTCCGTCGAGCTATAAGCCGACTGCGCGCATTAATCCTTTACCGAGTACCGAAAACGACGTAGCATCCAGGATGCAAGCAGTAAAAGACCAACAATCTAGTACGACAGCTTTTACAAATAATGGTACATCATCCAAATTTCCACAAACGGGTTCATTATCAAATTGCTATAACGATCCTCTCGCCTACCGTATGGGTGGTAAGTAAAACTATTGTTTCCTTCACGACCATGATACATTCGTTTGCGTTATATACGTATATTGTTTCAGAATATCTATTAACTTATCAAATGGACAAACAAACCGTGAGTTTGTTACCCAGGGGATTGACGAATCGTAGCAATTATTGTTATATGAATAGCATATTGCAAGCTCTGCTTGCCTGTCCACCTTTTTACAATCTTCTAATGGCTCTACCACGTCCGAAAAATTTTAGTAAAACATCGTCTACTCCACTCATTGATAATATGTAAGTAAAACTGAAACTGTATACAATTGTTAAACTTAGTACGCATGCTTAATGTTTAATTTATAAAAATGTTTAATTATTTTTCGTGCAGGATCAAATTTGTAAACGAATTTACGCCTTTGTCCGATNTTCAGAATATCTATTAACTTATCAAATGGACAAACAAACCGTGAGTTTGTTACCCAGGGGATTGACGAATCGTAGCAATTATTGTTATATGAATAGCATATTGCAAGCTCTGCTTGCCTGTCCACCTTTTTACAATCTTCTAATGGCTCTACCACGTCCGAAAAATTTTAGTAAAACATCGTCTACTCCACTCATTGATAATATGTAAGTAAAACTGAAACTTTATACAATTGTTAAACTTAGTACGCATGCTTAATGTTTAATTTATAAAAATGTTTAATTATTTTTCGTGCAGGATCAAATTTGTAAACGAATTTACGCCTTTGTCCGATGGCGCACGACTAGCTAGGAGAGAGAGAGCGTATAAACGAGGGGAAGACGTGGTGGTAGATATACAAAGTGGAGTGGCCTTTGAACCCTTTTATGTATATACCATGTTAAAATATACGTCAGCAGCGGGTGTATTTTCTGTGGAAGGGCGCCAAGAAGACGCTGAAGAATTCCTCTCGTGCCTTCTGAACGGTATCAACGATGAAATGCTTGAGGTATGTTATAACAATATTTTTTGTAGTAAACACGATGCAAATGTTTAACAAGGCAATATGAATGTTCTAATTATTTGTTTCAGGTAATGAAGTTAGTGAATAACGACCAAAACGAAATAACTGACGTAGAAAATAATGTAAATCATAACAACAGCGAAGAGGAATGGAAGGTAAAATTTGATATTGTGTTAAATAATTAATTGACCATTGATTAGTTATACTAATACCAAGTTTTGAATCTAGGTGATGGGTCCAAAAAATAAAGGAGCTGTTACACGGTGTACTGAATTCGGGAGAACACCATTATCTGATATATTTCGCGGGCAATTAAGATCTAGAATATCACGAGCAGGAGAACAACCGACAGACAATGTCCAACCGTTTTTCACACTACAGCTTGACATCAAAGTATGTATACATTAATTGACCCATTGTAACATCATAGTAATACAATTTACTAAATCATTTCTTTTTACTGTTAGAAAGCGGAATCTGTCAAAGCTGCACTCGACATTCTTGTTGGAAAAGATCAGGTGGAAGGAATGACTTGCAGTAAAACGAAACAGCAAATAGAGGCTTGGAAACAAGTTACCTTAGAGGAACTACCTGTGATTCTTATATTACATCTAAAATGGTTTGATTACAAGCTCAACGGTTGCTCAAAAATTGTGAA
Organism: Ceratina japonica; assembly: GCA_019453355.1. Classification (NCBI taxonomy): domain Eukaryota; kingdom Metazoa; phylum Arthropoda; class Insecta; order Hymenoptera; family Apidae; genus Ceratina; species Ceratina japonica. The sequence goes on along the minus strand of SMSR01015574.1, from coordinate 401,569 downwards.
GAGTGTAGAGTTCCCAATCGATCTAAAATTAGACAGCAGTAAGTAAAAGTAACGGAGTTGCAACTTGACAAGCACTTTGAGTTTTACTAAACATTAGATTGAATTAATAACTTAAATTTATTGTTACAGAACTCCTGTCGCCAAATGCTGTGAAGAAATTAAATCCAAAGCAGAGACATTATAAGCTGTTTGCAGTTACTTACCATGATGGGAAGGAGGCAACGAAGGGTCACTATGTGACCGATGCTTTTCACGTTGGATATGGCGGCTGGGTTCGATACGATGATAGTTCACTGAAAGGTATTTCTGAAAAAAATGTATTAAAGCCCGCCCCTCCGAGAGTTCCATATTTATTATATTATCGAAGATGTGACACTATTGGAAATAATCAGACAAACAGTGGTAAGCCACGTTAAGACGAAAGATCATAAATTAATAAATATAGCTTCGTTTATATTTATTAATAAATAATAAAGTCTATATTTATTACATGCTGTACTTCCATGGAACATTTGTACTAAGATTGTTGTTACGAATTTTATGCATAGTTTTCTTGGTACGCGAAATAAATAATAGTTAAAGTTGAAGTTAAATAAGAGTTTTGATTTTGGCATTGATAGTTCTATCGAAGTTAACGAGCGCTTACACACATTTTATCGAAATATTAAATGTCGAGATCTCTTGTACATATCTTTCTTATTCTAATTATGAATATACAACGTATAAGGAAGTGAAAGAAAAAGATATACATAACAATCTTGTAGTAAAGGAGGCAGAAAATAGAGAAGTTTTTCTACTTTAATGACAAAATTTCTACGAAATGCAGATTTTATATATATCTGAAGGAGGATACGTCTTATACCCTAAGTTATTTTTGTATATAATCTTCCTTGAAATACTCCAATTTACCAATTATTTATTTACTGTGGTATAAGTTTACTAATTTAATAAGAATGCACCTTTCGAGCTATTTGTAAATCGTACAAATGATGCGAATTTATGAAAGGTTCTATGAGTCAAAGAAATAGTTGGTAAGATGGATTATCTAACATCTATCAAGCGAGGAAGTGTGTATTAGCGTAAAATTTATGTACAAACCAATCATGTATGTGTCAAATTGTATCCTCAGTTACAATTTAGAAGCGAACAATACAATTGTCTTTGAATAAAAGTTTACACATATCATGTAGGATGTTTCGTTAAACGTATTAGAAAAACTTTAACGTTTCGAAAAAGTTTAACGAAACATTCCATTTGAAATGTATAAACTTTTATTAAAAAACAATTGTATTATTTTCTTTGCTACTAAAATGCTTAAATCATGTTGAAATCATGAAACATGGAGGTGTCAACAATTTTGTTTTGCTTTGGGTCGATACAAGTATGACATCGTAATTTTTTGCTTGTTTTTCCGTCTTGTTTCATTTTTTGTAATCTAAATACATGGACATGTTTAACATAGCAGTAAAACTAGAGGAACCCAATGCAAAACATCCTAATTAAATTCTATTTGCCAGATAATGTAGATATAAGAAATATTCTTAGTAAAACATTACTTCTAATCGAAATGTAAATATATATTATACATATACATATACATAAGGTTTATAACGATTAATAAAAATGTGTATATATGTTATGAAAACTTGATTATGCTTTGTTATAAAATATTTATTGTTTGAAATGTTTACATTTCATTTCTTACAATTACTCCTCATTACCGTATTAACATTTGGAATTCATGCAAAATTACAATCATACAATATATTTTAATAAATAAAGAATACTTATATACAAAAACTCTTTTAATACTCCTATATATCACGTTTATGTACATTAATCGTAAGCTCCCTAATATCTAACAACCTTATTGAAAGTTATACTAGACAGTGATATCGGTATACTGATTATAAGCTCTTTAATTAAATATTGCATTGTATGATACAATTGCTGCGTAAAAATTATTCATGTTCTGAGGGATGTATTAATAGATTTCACATGGTATGATATAAGAAATAAGAACGAGAGCCATCAACCAAATGAAAGGAAAAGCTTTGTAGAGAGGTATATGCTAAAAATGCGGTAAGCAGACTTTCCCAGCAAAGAGTTCAGAGATTACTGTGATCCATAAAGCTAAAACAAATAGTATATAAGAAATTCCAACTTGGTGTGAATTTGGTAATTGATAAGGTTGTCCACCGATCTCGTTAATATGGAAACCCATCGGGAATATGACTGCTGCTAAGCAAAACAGCACCACTGAAAAACAATTTAATATTTGTAAAAGATACTTGAGTACTAGGAGTGAAAGAAGTTTATTGTACTCACTAGCTGTGAATCCCACCCATCTTGCATAAGGAACAACGTTACGATCCCAATGAGAGCTTGCTAATAATATGACAGTGGCTGTTATTAAAATGCATCCGACAAAAATGCAAATTAGAGCCATCAACCACTCTAGCTCTAAAATTGGACTATAACAAACTTGAGGCCTATTGTACAGCGTCATACACGACCACATCAGTCCTAATCTTGTGTCTCCTGAAGATTACATTTAAATGTTTACTATATGAAACAACTGATGCTAAATAAATATAATTGCTTACCACCAACGTCAGTAATAATCCAATCAGGCATTGCAAGACTAACGATCGCAAATACGTCAGCAGCAAGGAACAACGTGCCAGAAATAATTGTTAATTTATCCATTTTGTATTAATAACAATCAATCATATCCCAATGTATGAAGAACGATTAGGATGACACTCTCTAATTATAGTTCCATTAAACGAAACTCCACCAAATTTCCGTTCAACAGCAGATATCACTTCGTTGCAAAAAGTCTCTTTTTAAGATCGTCAAAAGATTAATTCCAAACTGGTAGCAATTAATTAACTTGCCAATGGCATGTGCAGTTGGAAGTATATTATTGTAGATATTATTGTAGCACACCATCATATCATGTGTTGAATGTGTGTATTGGTGTGTATCATTCATGGTATCATCGATCTCAAACATTTGACTTCGCCTTCACCACACGTGCATATGTGGTTAGTCACGAACAATTCTGAAGTGAGCCACTTGAGAACTTTCGTAGAAGATTGTACAATAGTGAAAAGTATGGCGACGTGGGAAGGCGAGAAATTTCGTGAGATCGGGAATGCCGATAATATTGAAGGAAATTTTGATAATATCCTCGTGACGCATGATCTCCAAGATTGCCTGGACGACAGTTTAGATCTAACAAGTTTCGGGAAGGTGTACGAACAGAGTGCTGTGTTTAATTATGAAAACTATTCAGATGACGATACTCTTATTGACGAAAGGCTATCTAATGACAATACCACAGAGTAAGATGATACAAATTTCTGATACTTCTCTTTCGTCCATTTATTCTTTATCAATTATTTATTAGAAATGAAAAGTTTAAATGATTCAATGATGAGACATTACGTATCTAAACATTTATATAGCAGACAGTATTCGGTATAGCAGCCTTATAAGGATATAACACATTTTGAAATCAGACCTTTAGTCTTGAGCAAGTTATACATTTAATGAATAATAAATAACTCCTTAAGATATATTGTATAATAGTCNGCCACTTGAGAACTTTCGTAGAAGATTGTACAATAGTGAAAAGTATGGCGACGTGGGAAGGCGAGAAATTTCGTGAGATCGGGAATGCCGATAATATTGAAGGAAATTTTGATAATATCCTCGTGACGCATGATCTCCAAGATTGCCTGGACGACAGTTTAGATCTAACAAGTTTCGGGAAGGTGTACGAACAGAGTGCTGTGTTTAATTATGAAAACTATTCAGATGACGATACTCTTATTGACGAAAGGCTATCTAATGACAATACCACAGAGTAAGATGATACAAATTTCTGATACTTCTCTTTCGTCCATTTATTCTTTATCAATTATTTATTAGAAATGAAAAGTTTAAATGATTCAATGAGACATTACGTATCTAAACATTTATATAGCAGACAGTATTCTGTATAGCAGCCTTATAAGGATATAACACATTTTGAAATCAGACCTTTAGTCTTGAGCAAGTTATACATTTAATGAATAATAAATAACTCCTTAAGATATATTGTATGATATTTAATATACTACAAACAATGTATTACACGTCTGAGTGAATAATAATGGATAAATACATTCTCTCAGGTCAATACATCATATAATTAGTCCCCATGAAATTTATATGCGTATTCATTCTGGCGAAGATGATGTCCCAACAATTGAATCATCCTATATGGCTATCAATGTCAATAGCACAATTCCAGATGGAAATCAAAAGCAGATTGGTCGGTACACTTGTGAATATGAAGGCTGTACCAGAACCTACAGCACAGTCGGAAATTTGCGAACTCACATGAAAACACATAAAGGTAGGTGATACATCTAGTTTTTAAATCATTACAAGCTTATATAAGATTCCTCTGTTATTTTCTGTGAATTAAAAATGTTCATTGCTTGTGCAATATTGCTCTATCATAACAGTATGCTGCTACTTTTTTATAACGCGAAACATTTTAATACTATTTTAATACTATTGCTCAATATGGTGTTTTGAAGCATAGTGTCAGTGTGTTATTTGTACAGTGAAATAACTTTATGTTTTATCTGGCGTCTTGATATTATATTAATATCTGTTTTGTTCTTTGTTGCTAAGAAAGNAATATACTACAAACAATGTATTACACGTCTGAGTGAATAATAATGGATAAATACATTCTCTCAGGTCAATACATCATATAATTAGTCCCCATGAAATTTATATGCGTATTCATTCTGGCGAAGATGATGTCCCAACAATTGAATCATCCTATATGGCTATCAATGTCAATAGCACAATTCCAGATGGAAATCAAAAGCAGATTGGTCGGTACACTTGTGAATATGAAGGCTGTACCAGAACCTACAGCACAGTCGGAAATTTGCGAACTCACATGAAAACACATAAAGGTAGGTGATACATCTAGTTTTTAAATCATTACAAGCTTATATAAGATTCCTCTGTTATTTTCTGTGAATTAAAAATGTTCATTGCTTGTGCAATATTGCTCTATCATAACAGTATGCTGCTACTTGTTTATAACGCGAAACATTTTAATACTATTTTAATACTATTGCTCAATATGGTGTTTTGAAGCATAGTGTCAATGTGTTATTTGTACAGTGAAATAACTTTATGTTTTATCTGGCGTTTTGATATTATATTAATATCTGTTTTGTTCTTTGTTGCTAAGAAAGGATATAAGGTAAGCTTATAAAAAAGTCTGGCTACAAGTTAAGCTTTATACATCTTTTCTACACACTATCTACTCATGAAATAAATCATCACTGCTGATATAAAGAGAACGCTTCGACCTGCATGGCTTTCAGATACTGCAAGCGATAGGTAGCTCAGCAAACTTTTTATGTGGAGGGAATTCTAAAAACTTTCAGGCGAGTATCGATTTAAATGCGCAGAACCGAGTTGTGGCAAGGCCTTTCTCACGTCGTACAGCCTTAAGATTCACATTAGGGTACACACAAAAGTGAAACCGTTTGAATGCAACCACAAAGGTTGTGAAAAAGCGTTCAATACCCTTTACAGACTGAGAGCCCACCAAAGACTTCACAGCGGCAACACGTTTAACTGCGAGGAGATTGGATGCGTTAAATTCTTCACTACTTTAAGCGATCTCAAAAAACATATTCGTACTCATACTCAAGAAAGACCTTACAAGTATGTTTTCCGGCATTATTAAATCGTTTCTCACTTCCAGCATTTCGCCTACTACTTGACACAGTTCATATTTCTTTGAGTTTCGATTTATAAGACTTTGTAGAAGAATATGATTCGTATTTTCAGATGTCGAGAAAAAGGGTGTGGTAAAGCTTTTACAGCGTCGCATCATTTGAAAACGCATAAAAGAACGCATACGGGGGAACGACCTTACGTATGTTCGTTTGGGAACTGTAAACGATCCTTTACCACACCGCATAGTTTAAAAAGTCATTTGAAAACTCATAAAAGGATGACTAACAAAGATGATACGGTACGTAAACCATTTTTGTGGTATCGATATATGTTTAATTACTTCTACCATATGTTATTTTACTATAGAAAGTTGAAGACCACCAAGACGAGTACAGAAACCAAAGAAACAGTGAAATACTGAAGACGGAAATCGATGTTGACGAGATAACATCGAGGAATACAAATGTGCCATGTTACGCCATAATACCATTAACTTCTAGCAATACACAAAATAAAGAAGATATGGTATTTTTATCTATTGGAAGTTCGAACGATCAGTCAACTTCTACAAATGATATGATTAAAGAACTTAATTATAATATTACTAGTAAGGACACGGAAAGTACAGACAAATCCACAGACATTAATATTCTCACTTCAGATAATATACTAAACAATTTTACTGAACACGCGATCGATCATTTTAATAATAATGAAAGTTATGATAAATTTAAAATGTTCACTGAGATGGATGATGGAGATAAAAAACAGCAATATATTTCGAACTCCTCAAGAGAAATTGAGGATGGCAAGTCAATTAATGTAGTTAAGTCTAATTCGATAAATTTGGAACAAAAGATTATACAAGATGGTTTGCAAAATACTATTGAGCATATCTCGAAAGGGACGAGTTTCACGAGCGGCGTGCAGCAGTATGAAAATGAGAAAGCTTATGATAGCGTCGACAGTGAAGCAAATGCAACTCTGTATACCAACGATAATATTGCTAGTCATGTATCAAGTATAATAAGTTCCTCCAGCGAGACTCAATTATTTGAGAATGAGATAGGAAATCTGCCATTCATCAATGACAGCTTACGTACTGGATCTCTTAACGAAGTAGAACATTCACTGAATTCTGACGTTATCACAACTGCACAATCGGCAGCAATTGAACTGGCGATAGCATCTGAAGAAGAAATACCTTCTCCTTGGACAGACGTTATTGCATTAGCAACTCCATCCTCATTGAGAAGACAATCCTGGTCAGAATTGAATGCCTTTCCGACAGCAGTTCATTCATTAGTCGATCTGGTTGAACCAGAGCCATATCCGTTGCAAATAGAAAATCAGTTAGAACCATTACAGCAAGTAGACAATGTAAATTTAGTAAGTACGGATACCATTGACAATGAAGTTGTTCAGTCTCAACAGAAACGGAACGAAGAAGCAAGTGGGGAAACACGAAAGACCAGGAATATTTTGCAAGAAATAACAGCCGACGCGGATATATGCAAATGTACCAATTGTAAATGTACCGATCACCAACGAAATTGCTCAAGCAACTCGAGGCCGATTCCCGAGATCAGTAAAAAACAGATGTCATCGAAAGTGGTAGACGATTTCGTGTCTTGTTTACAATCGGAATGTTCGTGCGAGAATGTCGGCGATGGTTGTGGATCTTGTTGTGTCGTGATTTGTTTAAAATCGTTGCAACAGTTGCAGAGAGTGTTCAACTGTTGCAAGAGTACTAACAACGTAACGCGTTGCAGGGAGCAGTTGTTACCTTCGTTGATGCAATGTCAATTGACGAAAAACCAATGAAACAAATTTTTATTTGTTACTAGTCATATTGAAGGAAACATATTTTTTGCATAAATATTCAGTAAGGATTTATTTATCGCGATGCATAGATGAGTCTGCTTAGTTTTACATGCAAATGCACTTTTTAAAGTCTAGAACAAATTGAGAGTATGGGACTGTATATACCTGTACTATATTCTTTGTTACATAGATAAAATACGTAAAGTTATTACATGTTTTAAAGCGTGCCAATGTATTTGTAGTTTTTTTACTTACAAACTTTTAATTGTACATCACTGTTGCATAGTTTATAGAGAAAATGTATTGTTAGATTGTGTCGAGAAGTAGCAATCTATTATCCTACAGACGTAATATTTATGGTATGCGTGAATATAGAAATGTATTTTCAGAAGAAATTTGTTACNTACCTTCTCCTTGGACAGACGTTATTGCATTAGCAACTCCATCCTCATTGAGAAGACAATCCTGGTCAGAATTGAATGCCTTTCCGACAGCAGTTCATTCATTAGTCGATCTGGTTGAACCAGAGCCATATCCGTTGCAAATAGAAAATCAGTTAGAACCATTACAGCAAGTAGACAATGTAAATTTAGTAAGTACGGATACCATTGACAATGAAGTTGTTCAGTCTCAACAGAAACGGAACGAAGAAGCAAGTGGGGAAACACGAAAGACCAGGAATATTTTGCAAGAAATAACAGCCGACGCGGATATATGCAAATGTACCAATTGTAAATGTACCGATCACCAACGAAATTGCTCAAGCAACTCGAGGCCGATTCCCGAGATCAGTAAAAAACAGATGTCATCGAAAGTGGTAGACGATTTCGTGTCTTGTTTACAATCGGAATGTTCGTGCGAGAATGTCGGCGATGGTTGTGGATCTTGTTGTGTCGTGATTTGTTTAAAATCGTTGCAACAGTTGCAGAGAGTGTTCAACTGTTGCAAGAGTACTAACAACGTAACGCGTTGCAGGGAGCAGTTGTTACCTTCGTTGATGCAATGTCAATTGACGAAAAACCAATGAAACAAATTTTTATTTGTTACTAGTCATATTGAAGGAAACATATTTTTTGCATAAATATTCAGTAAGGATTTATTTATCGCGATGCATAGATGAGTCTGCTTAGTTTTACATGCAAATGCACTTTTTAAAGTCTAGAACAAATTGAGAGTATGGGACTGTATATACCTGTACTATATTCTTTGTTACATAGATAAAATACGTAAAGTTATTACATGTTTTAAAGCGTGCCAATGTATTTGTAGTTTTTTTACTTACAAACTTTTAATTGTACATCACTGTTGCATAGTTTATAGAGAAAATGTATTGTTAGATTGTGTCGAGAAGTAGCAATCTATTATCCTACAGACGTAATATTTATGGTATGCGTGAATATAGAAATGTATTTTCAGAAGAAATTTGTTACTTGTATATTATATAGATGGGTATAATATATTTTTAATATAAAACATTTTAATGGTTGTAAAATATTTGGATGCAATATCTGTCAGTGCCTAGAGAAAAGAATACTTCTGCCTGTGTGCATTAAAAAAAATAGTACTAATGTTTGCAACCATGAAGACTTTTAATTCAGTTATTTAACAATTTCCTATGTACAATCAGAGAAATATCGATGAGTTTAATTTTAAACAAGTGTGACATTCTTTAAGATTAACAATAAGCAATTTGGTTAATTATCTCACGATTGAATCACTGTATTTGAATATATTTCATATGGAAAAAGAATTGTGTTACAATTGAAAAAACTTTACTAATAAATTATTTGATGAAGTTAGATATTCCTATTTTACTTCTGTGATAGAATTAACATATATACATACGTATGTATAATTTTAGTACTCTTTTTATTATTACTGTACTTCAATTATACACATAACTGTACGATATTTATGCCAAAGCCTGTATTAAGGCTTCAGCAACTTCAACAGCAATAGCTGCTTCAGCTTTATCCTTATCAGTTGTTGCAGACGAAAGTTGTTGTTGAGCCTTACTAAGAGCTTCTGAGGCTGCAGAGCGATCGAGATTCTCCAGGAGTTGAGCTTCCTCTGCCAGTACCTATTCAATATTCATTACAAAATTATTGTTGTCATGTCATTATTTCATTTTAGTAGATTATAGGTACATACTTGGACAGTATTGTTTTCATTTATGGTAACTGTTCCCGAGGAAACGAATACTTTCTTTACTGATCCGTCTTCTTCGTATACTGTGACTACACCAGGTTTCAATACAGCTAAAGTGGGAACGTGTTTCGGTAAAATACCAAAAGAACCCGAGAACGATGGCACATCCACTTGTTTGATTACAGATTGATCGTAAAATACCTGTGAAATTTTAATCATGTGGTTGGTGAAATGTTTAGATTCATTTAATGCAGAAATGTAGTAATGTATACCTGATTAGCTCCAGCTAATGTAAACTTCATTTGATCACTCGAAGGTGCTGCTTCGGCATAACTTCTGATCTGATTACGTACGCATCTCAAGTACGGCCGTAAATTACGTGCAAGCGTGGCCATTTTAATGTGCTACAACAAGAAAGCATTTAATAAATTTCAGTACATCAACCAGTTACATCACAACTCGAGAATTGTACAAATCGCCCATCTTTCAGGTCGAAACTCAGTTCGGACACGCGAAATGAATAGAGTAATATAATGAAATATTATTTAGCTGTCTTGATGACAGGTTTAATTAACTTACTCTGGGTTCGTTTAAATAATTTTCACACAACAATTATGTTACAAGTAGAAATTTTTATTGAACACTGTGGCAACTGGCAAGGTAGACGAAATTGAATGTGCAGAACACCGATTCTATACAGTGCACGCAATAGTGTTCGTTTCGTCCATCTGATGGCGTTACTGCTCGAGCATAGATTAGGTACAATGTAGTCCCGATGCATCGTGGACCTGAAGACCTGAAGGACGGCTGGTAGAAGAGGTGGACTTCCAAAGGCGAAAGGGATAAACAGAATATAATAACAAAGTAATGGGGCGTTAGAATCTTAGAGAAGAAAGAAAAAATTGATGAGCCTAATTGTGTATCTAGTTTGTACGTATAGTACTATATTATCCATTGGGAAAGCGGAAGAGTGTAAATTTACCGACCAATTTTAGTTTCGGAGCGCCTGTAGGCAAGGCAGCCCGGCTTACACGGCTCTCGGCCTTCAAGGGGCTATTTTCTGATCATTTTAACATATTTTTGAATTACTCAATTTGAAATTCATTAGGGTCGGTAAATTCTTTGTGCCAGTTTCAAAGCGATACTTTATTTTCTTTAATGGCTATTATACTTTTACGATGGTTTTAAATATTCTTTAGTTGTGTAAGATGATAAAGGCCGGCGCAGGTCGTTTGAAAAACTGATTGTCAACCTGTATTTTCTTTCATGGCCTACATGCGAAACACTTTTATGCGTCATTTACCATATTTATGTCCTGCACCATTAGCAGCGCACGGCCTTACTGTAGTTTATACCCTGTCGCCAGAAGGTGCAAGTAAAACGTAGCAACATTTTTTTATTGCTCGATCGTATCAGCGGGTCGTGGCACGCACCAAAGATTGCGTTGTGAAACGACATGCTCGCGAGAGAATGGTTTATTTTAAAAACGATACAGGCAACTACATAATATTTTCAAGAAAGCCGGCTTAAATCAAACTTTTTACTATTATAACGTTTCACCTAAAGAGCAGACTTATCGAGATAAGAGCCGAGGAGGAAGTTGCCGGTTTTACGGGTGAAACGTACTTAAGGCCGCGGTGAATGACAAATAAATATGCTAATCGGTATTCGAAGAAGTTGAATGCCGCGCATCTTAGCTTTTGCACGGCGTCGAAAGAAGAAAGTTAAGGCAAGTTCCTCGGCGCGCCGTGAAGGGCGAGGCGCAGAGAAAGAAGAGAAACAGGATCCGGAGGGTGAGTTCCCTTAAATAATAGAAAATTCAGAGGAAGTTGATAAGCCAGGGCGCGCTCAAACTTTTCACTCGCCTTCCATTTCTTATTATAATGAATGCATATCGGCTTAGCCGAAGAGCAACGGACGTAAGAACCCTTTCCCGGTTTTTGTGGCCTCTACTCCTCGCGTAATATCGTTCGTTTAAACGCCGCCATGCATTGCAAAACAAATAAAGTTTTTCCGCGGGCGAGGGTTCTCTCCCGATATTAATTCTTTCACCGCGGACGTCGTCGCTCCTTGACGAGTTTAATTCGAAATGTCAGTGACAGATTGCGTTCGTCGAACCACATGTTGCCAGCCGACATCCCACGGAATCGTGCTCACATCCGCGCGTACGACGAACATACCGTCGAATATTTTGCCTATTATTATTACCGCGGCTAGCTTGTCTTTCTGCGTGACGGCTGCGGCACGCCTGTCGACCAGGAACCGTCATTTTCATTCAGGATCGATCGACCGATTTTCCACGAAATTGTTGCTAACCGAGATATTCGTTCCGTCGCGCGTCCCCGTATGAAACTGCGAATAGTTTCGAAATTGCACGTTTAAGATCGCGTGTAAATAATACCGATTCGGAAGCTGGGGACGATCGATTGAAAAAATAGTTGAGAAATATTTGAAAATAAATTTCCGTGGTATATGAGCATTGCGAAGTTTCCGCGCGGTAAAGCTTAAAAAGGGTTACTTTATTAACAGAGAAAGGGAGGCGATACAATCCGCGGAGACAAATGGCCCCGGCAACGTTAAATCATCGCGAAAATGTTAGTAATTTAATAAGCAATTTCATGGAAATTCAGCGATCGTTAGCGTAACTAGTTTCTCGTAAATTCACAGGATATTCACGTTTTCCTGTTCGATAAAAGTTAGGAAAAATGCGTTCGCGTGTTAGCTTCTTAATTCCCCAAAGCGGCTCGTTGCTTCTTACGTCTACATCGCGGCTGTTCTGAATGCGATCGAAGTTTCGACGATGATGCAGAGGTAATATTCGGAGGGTGAGCGTAAGTCGATTGACAGGGTCTTTGAGGTGAGACGCTCCGTTGATCCTTCCTTGATTCCGCTTGTGATCCTGTCGAATCGATCATTCGTCGCTCGAGAATATTACCACGTGTCCACGGGAATCCGAGTGACGCGCGTCGCAGACGAAAGCCGAATACCACAATAATGCGGTTCAAATTGCTAGAATCCGAGGATGATTACTCGATTTTCTTTTATTTCGATTACTTGGATTTATTACAGCGAAAGATCAATACAAAAGAGTTCTCTATGANAGACGAAAGCCGAATACCACAATAATGCGGTTCAAATTGCTAGAATCCGAGGATGATTACTCGATTTTCTTGGATTTATTACAGCGAAAGATCAATACAAAAGAGTTCTCTATGCATCGTGAATAGACTACAAACTAAAGCTTAACTAGAAGATGAAATCTAACGAGAATTTTTATACGTACTTTGCATGTTGTCCCTGAATTCCCTATAAATGGATAAAATCTCCAGTCTACCATTTTTAATTGAAAAAAAATGTTTAATGATTTCTGTGTGAAAATCTGTATGAGAAATATTCGCTATGCANCATGTTGTCCCTGAATTCCCTATAAATGGATAAAATCTCCAGTCTACCATTTTTAATTGAAAAAAATGTTTAATGATTTCTGTGTGAAAATCTGTATGAGAAATATTCGCTATGCGTGCTTCTAAAGGCTCAGGAAGCTTTATGTGGCCGTAAGTATGTATTATATGTGTACACGCGCGAGTGTGTGTACCCGGCGCGAGGGAAAGAGTGGAGCCAGCGTATGGTTGAATGGGTGAATATGCGGAGGACAGCGTGGCTCTTTGCGCAACCCCGAAAGCAATATATCGATGTTTAGCAACCAATAAACGGATCCCTCAAAGAGGGCTTTTACCGTAAAGCGGCGGTGCTTCGACGTCTCGTTCCTTCTATGGATGCGCGCCCGCACACGCTCATTTCCCGGTGCTACGTGCACGAACCGGCGAGCGTGTGCGAGTGACACGTTAACGGTGGCAACCGAAGCACGCCGCTTTTATGGCTCAAAGTAAACGCATTTATAGAGCCGTTTTGCCACCACCGCGTCGGCGTAACCTCGCGACCGACCATTTAACGCCGCTTTTATGATAATGTTATCAATAGCTTCCTTTCCAACCTCTATTTACCGATTATTTACGAGCCACGTCTGTCATACACCCGTCTCGGCCCGCGAGGGCTTCACGATCGGTTCTACACGTTTCCCCGGGACAAATACCTCATGAATGCGAAAATTTTCACTTAGGAAAAGACTACGCCTCGCGAATGTTTGCTTCGATTTTTGATACTAATGGTCACATTTCGTTATACGAACGTACTCGAACGCAGACGTTGCGGTTCACGCTTTTTACGTTTGTATAATAAAATACACGGGGCGAGGGGGGAAGAAATCGAGTAGTGGCTGTCGGAGACTAGGGATACTAAAGGCGCTCTTATATCGTCTCTGGCATCAAGGTGTCACTCGCAGATTCTTCATAATTCTCTCGTGAAGTAGAGACGAACAGCTAGGGCGACGGCTGAGAAAAATAGTTAATTTTTGTCTCTCCAACCGTTCCCGTTATTGTATATTATATATCCGAACGGTCGCAGAAGTGCCGGCGATCTGGCAGCGGCGGTGATGCATTTGATCCTCCATATAGCGAAAATCCGTATAAAAGTGGTCGTGTGTGCTCGGAAAGTCGGGGGATACGTGAGTGNAAAATAGTTAATTTTTGTCTCTCCAACCGTTCCCGTTATTGTATATTATACTATATCCGAACTGTCGCAGAAGTGCCGGCGATCTGGCAGCGGCGGTGATGCATTTGATCCTCCATATAGCGAAAATCCGTATAAAAGTGGTCGTGTGTGCTCGGAAAGTCGGGGGACATGTGAGTAAAAAGGCGAACCATTGTACGAATCAGCTTCCTGGAGGGACAAACGGCAAGAAAGAGGAAAGACGAGCCGGATGGAGGAGCCCGGGGGATGGTAACGAGAAAAAGAAGCGGGACGAAGGAAAATGGTGAACCCTTGCTGACCAGTGGCCAGCGGCGTTGACGTATATGCGCCGGGAAAAGACAGGGTGCACGGCGTGCTCAGTCCTTGGCTCGCCCACACCCAGGATTTCGGGGGAGAATCCTTGAAAACCGGAGACCAGCGTGCCATTGGCCGTTCCGAAAGCTTCGTCTGAGTTCGGCCAATCGTGGCCCGAGCTGATAACGGCGGCGGTTCTTCTCTTCGTTCCGCCTCCTCAAGACGGAGCGCTATATCAGACCCGAGCGTATATCGGTCGACCTATATCGTCCACTTGTACGCTCCTTTATGTACCAGCTAGGGACCGACCATCTTTTCCTTTGCGAACGAAAAATCTCCTGGACCGGGTCACAACCCCCCCCCGGCCCCCGGGTCGTTCGCTACAGCGCTCACCCTCTTATACTGCCTCTTCTTTTTTCGGACATCTCACGGTGACCGAATTGCTCCCAAGCAATTCCTGCAGTTTATACCTTTTCGAGGAGGACGTTCGAATTAAACTGCGACGTTTGAGCCCCGGGACCTGTTTTTGATAAGCTCCGCGGGATCATTTATTTCCTTGGATAAATACACGGCGAAAAACTAACGCCCGTAGATGGTATCGCGGCGCATTACATTATTAATATCCTTATCAGTGCGCAGTGATACATAAAAAGCTGTGGCAACATTAGACGCAATTAAGGGTATAATGAACGCTTTTAAAGTGCGTTAATGCTAATTAATACCATCGTTTAACGTCCGATGAATAATTGTCTTCACGCCGTTAAACAAGCTCAGGTCGGAATGAGGGCTCGTGCAATTATTCATTCCGTTAGCCAGATTTCTGCAAGGATGCGGGACGGGTAAATTGAATATCATAGATAATCTGGATCGAGCGTGATTGAGCCTTAATTATAAAATAAATAAAACCGATTCGAACGTCGATTAAGGTCGGTCGGTTTATCATCGCGGTCGATCGCAGGTGGTAGCGTCGTCGTCATCGTTCCAACGTCTTGGTTCGCGTGCGGCGTTCCACGAGGCTGTTTAACCGTCCTCCTTCTTTCCAGAAGAAGGTGCGCGGCGCGCTGTAAGTGGTGTAATGGGCTGGCCCCTTCGGTTGACAAGATAAAGGGTGACGATAAGGCCTGTTCCAAGGGAGAGCCTCGAGGAGGGTGCGTGACCGTAGTGTAGCCGCGTGACGCGTGTAATAACCGTAGCGCTACTCCTTGCACGCAGTGTATATACACGTACGTACAGTCGCGCACCTTGAACAGGTGCCTTTTCGACTTGGATTCATCTTTCCTTCGATGCG
Source organism: Ceratina japonica (assembly GCA_019453355.1). NCBI lineage: Eukaryota > Metazoa > Arthropoda > Insecta > Hymenoptera > Apidae > Ceratina > Ceratina japonica. Next base: position 385,659 of record SMSR01015574.1, on the reverse strand, counting down.
CCCTTTTATTTTATTAGACAGATGGCAAGACATTCGTGAGAACATTGAATAACTGATAACGCCTTTTTTTTTCTGCCGTGAGCATCTCCTTTTGGAAAGAGTATTATAAACGTGCGGCAGGGAGGGGGTCGCGGCCGTACGAGATAATTAGAGCTGTTGTCCTGTTAATTGGAGGCTAGCGGAAACACGGTTGGCGTCTCGTTTGGCAAGAAACGCAATGACGCGTTTCGTTGCCGGAACAGGTTGGAACCGATCACGGATCATTTGCAGCGCGGCCCGATTCGCATCGAACCGAATCGGCGGCAGTAACGTAAATCGTAATGGATATTTTACGTCACCGCGCGGCCAGATTACAGGCGCAATTACCATGAGACTACATAATTAATAACTCGATTAATGCGTCGGGGCGGAACGTCTGTCCATTGGTGCATCGTCAACTCGGCCGTTGGTTACCGGTCACGATTCGCGATCTCCTATGTATTTACGCCGATTGTTACGTCCGAGCAATCGATTATCATCGTATAATATCGGGCCCCGACGATCGCTTATGCTTGTACATTCCCTCTCTCTCCCTCTCGCGTGCGCGCTCTCTCTCACGGCTCGGTAACGCTTATGTGTGTTTAGGCCAGCCGCCGCGAGGCAAAACTCATTAACGGGTCATCCCATATTCCAGGAGGGAAGTCAGACTCCCGTTGCGCGATTCCACGTTAATTCCGCTTCATTGTAGCGAATCGAAAATCTGCTCTGCATAATTGTCAAACGATTATGTATTCAATACGGATGCATCTGGTTAGTTTTCGAGGAACCTTGAACCGGGTTGTGTATCGGTGAAATTGATTTTTACGGAGGCGCCGCGGCGAACGGGGAACGCGTGCCTTTCACGCGTGTGCGAGTGTTTTCGACGCCGCGGAATAGATTAATGTCCGCGACGATATTTTCCGCTCGTATATTTCGCGGGGAAAGCGCATAATATGTACGGTATGCAGAAACGCGGCGGCGGCGGCGGCGGCGGCTCGCATGCCAGAGACGTCGAACCGGGTGATAAATTCGTGGTAAAGATTTTTTGGACACGGAGCTTTATCGCTTCCTTGCTCCGACAGAGCGTCGAGGTCGACGGGGAATTAGAGTAGACGGGCGTCCGTATACACAGGTAGTCGGTATCGAACATTTATCAACGGCCAAGACGGGGAGGCTGATCTCGAAAGACAACCGCGATTGAGTTACGTTGATTTTATTCCGCATTATTCCACCCAGCGAGCTGGCTCCTTCGCCCAGAGATCAGTTTTATTTTCCGGGATTGCCGGNACGAGATAATTAGAGCTGTTGTCCTGTTAATTGGAGGCTAGCGGAAACACGGTTGGCGTCTCGTTTGGCAAGAAACGCAATGACGCGTTTCGTTGCCGGAACAGGTTGGAACCGATCACGGATCATTTGCAGCGCGGCCCGATTCGCATCGAACCGAATCGGCGGCAGTAACGTAAATCGTAATGGATATTTTACGTCACCGCGCGGCCAGATTACAGGCGCAATTACCATGAGACTACATAATTAATAACTCGATTAATGCGTCGGGGCGGAACGTCTGTCCATTGGTGCATCGTCAACTCGGCCGTTGGTTACCGGTCACGATTCGCGATCTCCTATGTATTTACGCCGATTGTTACGTCCGAGCAATCGATTATCATCGTATAATATCGGGCCCCGACGATCGCTTATGCTTGTACATTCCCTCTCTCTCCCTCTCGCGTGCGCGCTCTCTCTCACGGCTCGGTAACGCTTATGTGTGTTTAGGCCAGCCGCCGCGAGGCAAAACTCATTAACGGGTCATCCCATATTCCAGGAGGGAAGTCAGACTCCCGTTGCGCGATTCCACGTTAATTCCGCTTCATTGTAGCGAATCGAAAATCTGCTCTGCATAATTGTCAAACGATTATGTATTCAATACGGATGCATCTGGTTAGTTTTCGAGGAACCTTGAACCGGGTTGTGTATCGGTGAAATTGATTTTTACGGAGGCGCCGCGGCGAACGGGGAACGCGTGCCTTTCACGCGTGTGCGAGTGTTTTCGACGCCGCGGAATAGATTAATGTCCGCGACGATATTTTCCGCTCGTATATTTCGCGGGGAAAGCGCATAATATGTACGGTATGCAGAAACGCGGCGGCGGCGGCGGCGGCGGCTCGCATGCCAGAGACGTCGAACCGGGTGATAAATTCGTGGTAAAGATTTTTTGGACACGGAGCTTTATCGCTTCCTTGCTCCGACAGAGCGTCGAGGTCGACGGGGAATTAGAGTAGACGGGCGTCCGTATACACAGGTAGTCGGTATCGAACATTTATCAACGGCCAAGACGGGGAGGCTGATCTCGAAAGACAACCGCGATTGAGTTACGTTGATTTTATTCCGCATTATTCCACCCAGCGAGCTGGCTCCTTCGCCCAGAGATCAGTTTTATTTTCCGGGATTGCCGGTGGCAATCGCGAGCGGGCGAAACGCGCCGCCAGCCTGCTGAACCCGCGCTCCGCTTCGCCCCGGTAGCTAGCTCGCCGGATTAACGTCATTGCGGTTTTTAAGCAGGCAATTTCCTAATTCGGTTGCTCCCGTATCCCTGATTTATCGCGCTTTTGCCGGTTATTCCCGTGATTTACGACGCCGCTTCCGTTCCTGTTCCCGTTTTCAGTTCCACGGTTCCTCCTTCTTTTCCCGGCGCGCATCGCCTCTGCAGCCGACGTAGTCGCCGCGGCTTCCTCGTTCGATGGGCGCGGCTCGAGGCGCGCCGAGGGAAAACCCCGGCCCGCGCGTCGTTTAGAAAAAACGGTTCAACGTACTTAACAGATAAATTTCACGCGGGTTCACGGTGCGTGCCACGCATCCGGCGTGAGAAGCATCGCGAGACGAGGGAAACCCGCGGGCCGCGCGCCCAGCTTAAGTCAATAATTAGTTATAATCTTGGAATAATCGCGCTACGCAACGTATTAACGGTTATAATCAAATCCGTTATCGGCGAACGTAATCGTTGCGTGGTGGTAGCTGCAATTAGACAGGCTGCTAGACAATGAGCTAATGAGAATCGCGTCTCGTTTCCCGGTGTCGGCCGCAATAATAATAATGTTTGATTTTTTTTTCAATTTTATACCACCCGTGGCGCTTGGCATGGATTTTAATGAATCGGCGCGCGAGAAAGTATGAAGCGTGCGTGCAACACGCGAATAAATGCCAAGTACGCGTCGTTATTATTTTTTTGAAGTATCAATTATACATATATTCGCATGTGTCTCATTTTGCAGGAGGATTCACAGTTCGTTAATGACGGCGCGCGGGGATCTGTCGGGTCGGAGCCGATTCCTCTTTTCAGGGCTGGGGGGAATCGTAGAACAGCTGTAAGGTGTTCCACGGTCTCGCTGTGTGCTCGATCGAGTGCGCACTTGTATATTTTTACGCGGTCACGGTGAAATAATGCTAGCCGGCCGCGGCGGGCTTTAGTTATGCCGCAGAAACTGTTGTTTCACTACGTGCAAAAACAGAAGGTTCGCGAACGGTGGTTCCGATTCACGGTGGACCGATCATCGCGCGAAAACACGGCCGGCTTGTTTTTGCAAGCGGGAAACTCGATCGGGGTACACTACGCGGAACGCTCCGTTGCTATCTGTAAAAACATACTTAAGGGATCGTTGTATCCGTTTCGGTATTCGACCGCCGCCGCAATCATCCTTATAGAAAAGGAATCGACGGGACCGTGGAAATCTCTTAAGGGTAAGACGAGCAGAGGGTTGGCAACGAGGAGCAGAAGGATCGTATCGAGGTTAACGAGGAGGGCTGCGATTCCGGGACAAGAGCGGTCGGAGGAGGTTGCGAGGGTGGTAGCAGCAGATAATGGCGGTGACAGCAAAGGCAGAGCGATAATGGTAGCCCTTGGGACGTTGCTAGGATTCGAAGGATCGGGTCTCGTTAGCACCTTCTAACCGTTTATGGATCCTGTCACGATAGCGAGCCCCCGTCCTCGGACCACCGTCTTCTCGCGCTAATCGCGTCTATCTAATTGACGGCCAGCCCGGATTTTGTCCCCGGGATAAAATTGAATCGGAATTTTCGGCGAGGAATTATTGGTCCGATAAATTTGGCCGGCGGATTCACGGCGAAATTATAATACCCGTAAACGTCGCCCGTTCCGTGCGCGCCGACGATAATTTATAAAGAACGCCGACTCGCGTTTAATTATCCTCGTCGCGTCCGCGTTTTCCATTGTCCTTTTAATTAATTTCGCGGCAACGGCCGAGAGCGCTATCGAGCATCTTCGCGGGTGGAAATTGTACCGGGCGTTGATTTCGCGTTTCGGTTTCGAAATATCTCGGGGGCGAAAAGACTGTTTGTCCTTTCTGTTGCCGTTTCAGTGGGCGATATCAACGCGATGGTCGTTAGATCGCCGTTATCGCCGTCGCCGTTAGTTACTCCGCCTATTGTAACAATTTCATAGAGGTCCGTGTGCAGGGTGTGTAAAACCCCTGCAGCGGCCTCGCGTGTCGGAAGACGATAGTCGTCACAGTGACTGTTATATCAAACGGGGTCGAGATTGCGATAACGACTGGAACATACGTAGGATACACGGTTTACGTACCTACACTCGTACCGAGTAGTTAGCGAGAGCGTACTTTCGTCCTACGCACGAGAGGCCACAATGTCGTAGAACCCTTCTACCCCCGGTCCGCGCCGCAGTTATTTAACTGTTGCATTTACATAACTCCGTTCCTTAACTCGTCGCGCGGTCCAAACAATTATATAAAACTGTTATCAGTTTTCGCTGCGTTACGGAGAAATATATGCTAAGCGTACGAGCGGAGCGATCGAAGTCTAGATCTCGTCGGGTAAAGATTCGGACGAGGATCGGCGGTAGCGTAATTTCTACGCCAGTGGGTGGTACGTATGTAAAGGAAGCCCCGGTACGTTAGCCGGAACGGTGGTGTTCGTGGCCGAAGCCAATCTCGGCGCTGGCTGGCCATTTGGCGTTTCCTCGCTCGTGCACACACGAGCTTGTCTTTTATTCCGTTTAACCCCTGCCTCTGGAGGTGGCTCAACCCTCGCGGAGAGGGCCTGGCCAGCTTCCTAAATGATTAATTACCGATCTCCATCGCGCGGAGGGATCCCGCAGGAAGGCGGGTCGTTGGACGGCCTTAAAGTAAGCTCATTTCTAAAACGGATATTCCGTGTTCCGCGTGCCATGCCACGGCATTCGGTGGCCACCACCGTTTGCTGCCACTTCGCTGCCACCCCGTTCAGTTGCGTAAGACCGATCCAAGGGGTTCTCTTCGNGAAGAGGTGGACTTCCAAAGGCGAAAGGGATAAACAGAATATAATAACAAAGTAATGGGGCGTTAGAGTCTTAGAGAAGAAAGAAAAAGTTGATGAGCCTAATTGTGTATCTAGTTTGTACGTATAGTACTATATTATCCATTGGGAAAGCGGAAGAGTGTGAATTTACCGACTNTACACACACACACACAGACACGTGCGCCCACGCTCCTTTTCTAGCTAAATGAAATGCGCTACGTGCCAGGATAAAAGTTTTCCACCCCCGTTTGCCTGATCGATGGGCTAGAAAGTTCTAAACGATGGTGTACCTACAGCTTGTTACTCGCCGATCGTTCTTCGATCATGAGAGAGCGCGGCAAAATATCGAGTTAATTAAATCAATTTTCTCTAGACTCTAATACAACCACGTTCGTTCGTCGTTTATCTCGTGCTACGGTTGTTATTTTACGGCTAGGTGAAAAACAATTTGATTAAGTCAAGATATTTCGAGTAAGGATAACAGAGAATCTCAGCGAGTGGGATCCTTTCTCTCCGGTAGCCACCCGTTCCGTTTGCCGGTACCTCCGACTGTGCGCGCGTTTTCGTGCGATACGCTGTGTTATCGTTTGCATTGCAAATGGCAACCCACCCCGCCCACATTCAAACACATCGGGGATCGAGGAGCGTGCACGTTTTATGGTGAAATCGGACGCGTGTGCGAGCCCGCCGATATATATCGAGGCACTGCGCGGATGAGTCACGGCGAATCGGAACAACCCTAACGATGCCCTCTTAAGGGTACGACCTGTCGGATTTCGACACGTTCCGTCGCATCTCAAAATTATTTGTTGTCACCAAATCGTATCGCAACGCGCGGAGACGCCAGGAGAACGACGAACCTAATGAATTTCGCTGGCAATCCGTGAAATCCAAGGGACGAGAAGGCAAACGTCCTCTGTTCTTCNAACCCTAACGATGCCCTCTTAAGGGTACGACCTGTCGGATTTCGACACGTCCCGTCGCTTCTCAAAATTATTTTTTGTCACCAAATCGTATCGCAACGCGCGGAGACGCCATGAGAACGACGAACCTAATGAATTTCGCTGGCAATCCGTGAAATCCAAGGGACGAGAAGGCAAACGTCCTCTGTTCTTTTAAACTTCAAGGCCGTGCCTCTTCCCCGGATTCGCATTTTAATTCGCCTCGCATGTTTTCGCGTACCGCCCCCGCAACTCACAGTCTGGCAGGAGTTATTTTTTTTCCCTCCTTATCCGGAGCCAGGTTTACTTAAGATATTAAAGTACTCACCCTCCTCCGGCATTCTTTCATCTCTCCTCTCTCTCTCTCTTTGTTTCTCTTCGTTCTTCCCCGGGGGAGTTACGAGGTACCTCCCGGGAGCATCCCCGAGGGAGTTCGGTGGACTCCGCTTAATTTGTAAGCGGATTTTTGCACTAATCAACGGATTTAAGAAGGACAAACGGAATAAAGACGCGGCGACGGCAGGGGGAGAAGAAGGAGAGAGGCCAAAGACGGGGGACAAGAAAGTCATTTGAATTTATTTTAATTATACTAACGAACAGGCCGCAGAACGAGGGCCTAACGAATTATTTGCTCGAATATGATTGCGCGGAATTTCTAACGAGATCGACCGATCTCCAAGTCTTTCGGGGCGAGCGAAGGGGGACGGGGGAGGCGGCGGTTGTTACCAGTGACAGGCATCCATCGTCGGGGCTCTTTCTAATTTTCGTGGTAACCCTTTTCGTGTGCCGAGGTGGCGAAGAAAGAAACCGGGCGCGCACAGCCCCGATCGAAAGGACAGGGAAAAAATGGTGGACGTGAGACTGCATTCTTTTTCCGTCGGACTAATAAATCATTTTGTTAGCGACGGAGACGTTGAAGAAACAGACGCGCGATAATGGATCGCGCGATTATTCACGGATCTCGTATCGATCGCGGCCGATATTGCAAGTGACTAGCGTGACCGGGACACGAGACGAGCGTCCGCCCTCCTTTGCATCGGTCAGGGAGAGACTTGGTACACACGCTTATTATGCGTAAAACCTTTCAGAACGTTTTCCCACTGGAAACGCTTTCCCTCGCGAGCCGCATAGTTGTAGGTGTTCGCAGCAGATTTTATCGCAAATTACCGTGGATAATGACAGCTAAGGCCTGACGATTCCACGTTTCTCACGACGAAGGCGTTAGGAATCGTCGATGTAAACAGTGCACTGGTTCTCGTCCGGGCCTGATCGAATTTAGGAGGACACAATGAGCTCCTTGGAACTGGTTGATCGTATTTCTCTCGGGCGCTCGTTAAGGCAGAGGAAAAAAGAGGAGCGAAAGGGGGATGAATGTCCGCCCTTTTCGAAGGTGGGAGAGGAACGGAGAAAAGAAAGCGTGGTTTCCTTAATGAGAAGTACAGAGTAAAGCTTTCTTTGCGCGTCGTTTTGCCTGGAAGTCGGGTTCCTTCACCCCTCGCAGGAGACTTCCTGCGGCGTGTCGGGGCCGCCGCGAACAGTCGAATCGGATCCGCGGCCTCGCTCGCCCCGTGTAGACTTTTTTTCCGGCCGACCGGCTGAAATGCTTCTTGTGTAAGTAAAAATCTAAAGTGACTACCGAGATCTAAGTTTTAATTAGTTTATCTTGGCCGCGTGGCCATTGAATATTTATGAGCTATCGCGCGGCCGCCGCGCCGCCGGTCCGCCGCGAGAGAGCAATCAACGAGAGGAGAGAGAGAAAGGCGGCGGACCCTCGCAAGCCGCAGAGAGTCGGGGATGCTGCCAGGAAAAGGGGACGAAGAATGAGATTCCACCGTCTATAGTCTGCAGAAAGGAACCGCCTGTGGTTACTGTCATCCTATGGGATTTCGCTTTCGGATAAAAAAAAGTGTTCGCCAAAAAAAGTGGCGACGCTTAGTTGATGCAATTAACACGTCGCGACGGGGATACAACTTGTACCTATGTAATATATCGGCTTTTACAAAGCTCGAGTAAATGTAAAAACAATTGGGACGGAGAAAGGGTTGGGGTTCCGTCGGAGTTCCGAGCGAAATCCAAGGGATGGAAAAGAAGCGGGAGGAAGAAAGGATCTATAAGTCCATAAATCTGCAGAACCAGGGGAAAAGAGGGCAACGCGGCGCGGAGAAGAATTTATGGCTGGTAGCGTAAAAACAAGGGCAGCAAGAATTTTTATTTCCACCAGATTCGAATAATATTCTTTTGGCAAAGGCGTTCGGCGCCGTCGACGTTTTCCTAAAAACGATTTTCCATCTTCTCTCGTCAAAAAATTCGATCGAAATACGATGTTAACGCATTAAACGGGAATCGGAGCGGTGTTATTTATGAAAGCGTGTGAAAGCTCTTCAGAAATGAAATCGAGCGTGAAAGAGGAAGAATGACGGAAACGTCGGGCGCGGGCGGTTAGGCGGGAATTGTCGGCGATGAAAAAGTTGGTAGAGAAATAAGTTTGCCGTCGTGCCCATTTGCCGAACGTCATCGCGCTTTCGCGAATATTCGGGGCACGTTTATCTACACGGCAGCGCATACGTGCTTAACGCGACGCGCCGGGTTACAGATTGTCGATTCATATTTACATTTTAATAACTCTTCCCTTCTACCTTGTCGCTCTCGTTCTCGCTCCACGGCAACGCCTCACCCCCGTGCGCCCTCTCTTTCTTTCGTAATTCCGCTCTCGCGTATTAACGCGCCCGCTTCTCGCCCCATTAAAAAAAAATCCCGCGCGTTTTAATATCGATGTTCCGCGCCGGTATCGAAATCCCCGATAATCTCCTCGGCGCGAGAAAAAAAGTAAATCTGGGACAGTCTATGATTTTAAAACGATCTCAATCACTTTTAAACGAAAGTGGCAATCGTAACGATTCGATAACTTACCATCGAAACAACGCCGGGATTCGCCTTTTTTTCTCCACCTTTATTCAACGAGGTAGAACGTATAACCGATGTACACGATAACGCATACAATCTATGCTTAATTTAATGAATGCATGAAATTCCCGATTTAATAAGCGCGGCTCGTAGACGCATTCTACCATGTAACTCTTTATAATTATATCATCGAACCCGGCCCCGGCTGGGTTACGCGTTTCCACTTCCCCTTTTTTAATCGCGCACACCGGTAATTATAATAATTCGAATTTCAAATGCACGATCCGTATCCGTGGGCCGTGTGGCCGCCGCGTTATAAGCAAATATTTTTCTGGTCATCGGCCCGGGCAAACAATAATTTTTGATACGTTCGCATTACCACCCATTTCCGCGGCACGTTCTCGTTATTATTACGGTTATATTCGTTGCGGCCCGCTTATTATTACGTGGCGAGTGAACATTTTATTCGTTTCAATAATTATTACACCGTGAACACGATCTTTTTATGAACGCTGCAAAAACCGATGATGCGGGATATTGCACAATTTTATTCCCAAGCAAATTCAAACGCCATATAATACAGCGATTGACCAAGCGTTATTAATCGACTGTGGATTTTGCGCGAAACGAAACATTTTCGTGACAGTTAAAAAAAAACACATTTTACACATCGCACTCACCTTTTAATATCTTGTATTTTTACATTACATAATTTTTCTATACACGCATCAGTATATTGGACTATCGCAAAAATGACAGCATAATTTGTTTACATATCTAGTAAGACTTATTAGTTCTGTGTCTAGCCAATAGTTGTTAATAATTGAGAAAAGAAGTTCAGACGCATACGCATTATTGAGAAAAGAGGTAAGCTCCTCTCGTTTTTTATCATGTTCGCGNGTGTCTAGCCAATAGTTGTTAATAATTGAGAAAAGAAGTTCAGACGCATAAGCATTATTGAGAAAAGAGGTAAGCTCCTCTCGTTTTTTATCATGTTCGCAAGAGAACTCGGTGTGGAACGTCTGCTCGAGCGGGGAGGAACATTTAAATTTAAAAGGACCTAAGTTCGAAGTTTTAAGCAGTCGAAAGAAGAAGTTCGTTGTCCCTTCCCGTATCGGGCCGTATTTGCATGAGAAAAGTGTTCCACGATTCCTTCGATTACACACTCGCCGCCACGGTTCCCGGAGATGGTTCACATTCTAGGAAACTCTTTCAAAAAGATCTCCTTTGTAACGATGAACTTTTTAGATAGATGTGACACCGTACACGTGTCCCATTCGCAGCCCAGGTCTTGACTCCTCGTTCTTCATCCCCCTTTATCCGATCTCTTCTCGGACCGCATCTGGAACACAATGAGAATATTTTTTTCACGGATTAAATAATATTACAATGTGGCGGTTTAAAGACGAGTCGGGCAGAGTTGAACGAGCTCTTAAAATTTATGTTCGCGCGGTTCCGTCTCGTCTGCCGTTTCCATCGTGGAAACAAATATTTCGCGCGTGTTTCCGCGTAATCCTTTGCCCTCTTCTCTTCGTATAACGAGCCACGCGGCTACCAATGGAGGTTGATATTGGCGGTTGATTATCAATTTTCTACCAATTTGGTTCCACTTGTAGCGGCGCCAGCTTTTGTCCCACTAATCACCCCTTGGCTACCGCTTTCACCCCCCGCCGGGTACATCCGATCCGCTTTGCATATTACGCCACGATATATCTCCACTATTCTACATCACTTGACGAGTCTCACCCCACGCGGCTCTCCTTTTCTTTTCACCCCTCGGGGAAAAAAACGTTGTTCGACCCACCAGCTGGAAAGCGCAATTGAAAAAGATAACCCCGCCGTTTCTCGTCGATCGGGAATACGTTTTATCGTCTGTATTTTATTTTAAACAATCACGACAAACACCGCGTTCTCTCTGTTGGACATTTTTTTCGGCGAGAATCAAAAGCCGCACGCGCGTTTCTTTAATCGTCGGTCCTTGAGAGTCGAAGAATGCGGGCGATAGTTTTTCGCGAATTAACGCGGTGGGCAGGAGGACGCGTTCGCAAAACAACAGAGGGATCAAACGTGGACGCTTATGGGATCAGCGATCTGAAAACGTTGTGTTGTTTCAGGTGAGCCAGCTCTCACGCGCGCCACACCCCGTTTTCCACGGTCCGGATCCACCCTCCGGACCGCGTTGCCCTCGCCCACGCCGCGCGGCGCGGCGCGACGCGCCGACCGATCGGGAATTTCGAAATCGCTCGGTCTACCGGCTAACGAAATTTTTATTCCCTCCCGAAAAATACGAGTGACGCGCGGAGTCGACAAACATTACCGAGCTCGATTCAAATTTTCACACGATGAACCGTTTTTTTCATAGCCAGCTTTTTCCGTTCCGTCAACTTATTTTACCAACGCGACGTCAAAGTAACGCACGACGTCAAAGTATTTATTGCCATTAAAACTGGCGCGCGCTGTTTAGTTTTTTGACGTTCATTACGATTTATTCGCCATTACCGCGTGCCACAGCTATTCAAAATTCCAGCCACTCCGTCGGCAATAAACGGTGTATCACTGTTTCCTGGCCCATTACGCGCCGCCTCGCCCGCGTTTTCACGGCTTAAGCAAAATGAATCAGCGTCCCTAGCAAGAATTTCCTGAGCAGTCTTTACGACAGATAAGCTCTACCAAATATGGTATTTATCGCTCGACAACTTGCGTAGAAACAGACTCGGTGTTTGACGCAATTATAAGCATAGAAGCTGAAGAACGAGTATCATGGGACTGTGAAGAACAATAGCGGTATGATATAAATGAAGATTTCACAGAAGCAGGAACAGAAATCTCGATCTATATGATTTTTTAAACAGGCAATTTATTTTGCATAAAAATCTACTTACGGATTAATACGATGCAGAAAGAGAGGGAGAGAGAGTCGCGTTGAATATATTGTGGAAAGATGACAAGCGAACGAACGTGTTTAAAATATTTCAGCGAACGTCAATATGGAGCGATGACGATGGCAGAGGAGCATGATCGCTTGTGACATCGATGACCAATCGAGGCAGGGGGGCAGGTGGGCGCGGTAATGGGAAAGCCATGCACGCCGGCCCGATTCGCATAAAATTAACCAGTTCGTTCGTTCATTTTAATTAACGAAACACCGAGGGCATCGCGACCGGTGTACGTCTGTCTCCTCGACGGTGAGCCACGTTTTACACGGGGCCGTGCGAAAAACGAGCCTCCGTCCCGATTTTACGATCCATCGCAAATCACGACCAAGGAACCTTTTAATTATTGTTATCTGACTCTTTAAATAAATTTTCAGGTGGCCGTAGCGACGATCAATACGGAAAATTCGATGACGAAACAGGAGCGATGAACGAAGCGGGTATTTTATCAATTTCGACTCTCGCCGTGCAACGAAAGAGTCTTAAAAATCGGCATGGGGGACAATAAGTTTTCGCGGATCTGGCCCGGGGTTCGTGCATCAGCGGTTCGTGCAGAAGATCTCGAGGACCGTATAAGGTTAAGGTGTAGAGCCGGTGGGCACGATGATGTCTCTATCCACGACGGGGCCCGTTAGGTGTGCGAGCCGATGCAACACGTGTGCACGTAGAGAACGAGACGCGTGTATGTGCAAGCATACAGGCGCCATCCGAGGCATGCAACGAGCCCGGGGTCACCCGGGGTCAGCCAGTCACGGAGTTAATTAGACGCCGTGCTTCGGGAGGCTCACATGGCAGCATGCTCAGATATCAATCGCTTCGCGGGATGGACCCGTACACTTGGCTTTTCTTAAAAGATTCTCATCCCTCTTCTCCCTCAGCCCGAAGAAAAATGGGATACAGATAGAATCGTGCGCTTAGAACGGTCCCCGATACACGAAACTTTCTTCTCCGTCTCACGACAAACATTAATTAAGCCCTGCCGAGCGAATCGGCCGCAAAATGGAACTTCGTCAAAGTAGAATGTATTTCGAAAAAATGCTACTGTTGCGCGGTAGATCGCGAGTCCGTAACGCGAAGAAGTAGAAATTGTACAATTGCGAGTTTAATTGCGAGTTATTAAGAGTATCGCAAGGGGAGCCGGGCAATCTCGCAAGTCTCGTTTTCCAGCTTCCTCCACCGGCTTGATTATCCCGGCTAATTTGGCTGGCCCATTTGGTAGCGAGATAGGAAACGAGCCCTTCTCCGTTCGCGAGACGTAAGACCGTCGCGGTTTTACCTTTCTGCGGATTTCTTAACCGTGAAACCGACTATCTGCAATTAGCCGGCCACATTTATATGACCTGATTACACCGGTCTGCCAACTTCCTTTAATCCCGAGCAAAATCTGGTAACACCCCGCCGCCGCCGCCACCGCCGCCGGCGCCCGGGTTCCTCCCTCGTTTTTTCCTCTCTATCTCGAGCACGCGCGCGTTAATCCGTTTTTTTTCGCAACTACACGCTCGAGCCGAACGAGTGGAGGACGCGAAAGGGGTGAGAGAAAGAAGAGGGAACGGTTCGTTAAGGCGTACCTAGAGCACGATAACGCGGCGGAGGATTCGAAGAACGTCGAAGCTCGTTTTATTTAAGGGTTTCGCTTACGCGGTTTCGACGAGAACGTGCGAAGTCTACGGAGATACTCGTGGCGGGAGAGATAGAGAGATGAAAACTCGTGGAATCGTGAAACGGAGGGCGCGGCATGACGGAGGGTTTGGGTATAGGTCCGCCGCCCCTGCCTGCCTCGTTGGAGATGGAAGCAATAGGGATCAACTAGTATGCAAATCGCATGTAAATATCGTTCACTCTCCCGGTACCGAACCAGCTAAAGCCTCTTTCTCTCTCTCTATCTTTCTCTTGATGTCTGTGTCTCTCCGTATCGTGTCTCCCGCGCCTCTCTCTCTCTTTCTCTCTCTCGCCCTCGCGCTTCACTCGTGCTCGTCGAGTACCGAAGAGAAGAAATCAAAGCAGGGGACAAAGCAAGCGCAGACGAGATCGTGACGGAATTCTTTCTCGTTCTTCCGCTACCCATTCCTGCAGCCTGAGCTGGCAGCCACCCCCCTCGAAGGTATTTGCTTTCCTCCATCTCGGCTCCCCAACGACGACGTGTCCCCCGGCCAAGTGGGTGATACCGGGCCACCGTCGCGTCGTTAGTTGTTAATTAATTTATTTTTTATCCCCGCCGTTCGTGTCGCGGACGTCTCGCCTACAGAATATTAAACGTGTATACGATCGGGCCGACGTCGGCGTCGCGGCGGCACAGAAAAATTATATTTACGTTGGGGCTCGCTTTATCCTTCGTAAAGACCGGTGTTAAAAAGTTTGCGGAGAAGTTCTCACGTTTCGAGATAACTTTCTGCGAAACTAAGGGAATAAGCGATATTGCGGGTACCTTTCTCGCTATTGCCAATCGTAAACGCGAGAGCCGTTCTCAGCAACTGTGACATAATGTCTCCGCGGTCGGTGACGTCGCCGAAGTTTAAACTCGTGCCTGTCTGAATCCGCTCTTGCGAAATCGTCGGACAACTTTTCCGGCCGTCATCTGGTGACCGGAATAAAGAACTTAATCCCCGACACATCGAAGCGAATTAGGAACACGCACGAGGAGGCCCGATCGCCGAGTAAACTGTTGTAAATTCGTTTATTATAGACGGTCTGAACGTATCTTAGGTGAATAATCAGGCGCGGAGAAGGGCTTAACAGGGTCGGGCATTAGTCGTGGAATTATATGACGACTTCTGTCTTATTCAGGGCGAGAATCGGCAGACCCTCGAGGAAAGGGGGAAAGGAGGGTGGGAGACAAGTAAGACCTCTCTAACTCCAGGTATTTTCATCCTATATTCCTCGACCTCCGGTAGCAGGATTACTTCGAGAGACCCTGAGAGAACTTCTCCCTTTCTTACCTTCCACGGAACCACTCGGCTTCTCCACTCCGACGACGCGACGACGACGACGACGTCTTCCTTTTCTCCCTCTCCGAGCCCGTATTACCATTCTCAAAATTCTCGATAAACCGGGTCTTCCGCCCGTCACGTTTCCACCCCAAGCGCGGCTTCTATTTTCCGCGAGAGCCAACGGTATAATCGAGATTCCCGGCGACGCCATTAGGTACTTTTGTTCCTTCCATTATCAGAAGCTCGTTTACGCGACACGAAAAACGGTCATCGAGAACGTTATTAAAGAAGATTTAATTTTCCGGCACGCGAGACTTTGCCGGCGACCGTGGCCGCGATGTGATCTATGAAGGATTTGCATGGAAAGAGAAACGGAATAGAAAACAGGAACTTCTGGACGCGAAGATGTCGGGAATCTTTGAACAGCGATACTTACAACTCCGGATTCGGCGGAGTGGCGGCATTTTCTATGCAAAAGAGTTGAAAACGAAGGACCGCGGCGGCGGCGGCGTCCTAGCGGCGAGAGAGGGTGCCGAGAGCCGGAGCAGAAGGGAAAATCAGGAGGTGTAGCGGTTGCAGCCGACGGCACGTTTTAATAATGCCCTCCTCTTCAGCGACGAAGAACGAGGAAGAAGTTTAACGAAGATTGTGCCAGATACTTTTAATTGCTATTCCCCCCTCCCGATGCGGCCGATCCCGGAAAATGAAGGGAGGGCTCCGCGGTCCGCAGAGCCCACTCCTCCCAGAAAACCTCCCGTCCCCCCGTCCCTCGCTCCTCTCTCACTTTACAGTCTTTTTATCCCGTGGACCCTCGTGATTTTATCGTCCTTGTATCCTCTCGACTCCCGTCCGCCAAAGAGGTTTGTTATTCCACCAGCAGATAGACGACAAAGGAATTAATCGGGTCGTCTCTTCCTACTCTCGAGCCCCCTTCCCCCACTCTCTTTGTCTTTCGAGTGCCGTCAATTAAATTGAAACGTTAAAAACCGAGGATAAATTGAAACGGCGCGAACGCGGCTCTCCCACGATTTTTCCTCTCGCTCGTCACCGACCTTTCGTCCCGCCAAATTCATTTGTGTCCAAACAAATCCGCAGAAAGATCACTCGTGGCCTCCCGAACGATGATCCACCTGTCTCGTGCCACTTCGGCTTGCAAATAAATTCGCGAGCTCCTCGAGGCAAATAAAGCGGCGCGTGGAGCTATAATAGAGGAGAGAGCCACCGCCCTTAATAGCGCGCGTATTGAAACGTAAACGGTGCCGCAAGTGTCGTCGGGAAGTAGCCGGTAGCCTCTCTGTATATTGGCCACGTGGGCCGGACGCGGAGAATGTTTTGTTACCAGCGTGCGATCCGGGCCACGTGCAGGAGATTAATGTGTTTTGATTTTTAGACTTCGCATTATAGTCGGCCGGTAAGCCTTCTCCGCATTGTGCGCACGCGGCACCGTTCCATAAAGCCACCGGGGTCCATTCTAACGGACGTCAGGAAGCGCGCGAATTCCCGGGATGCTCCCCCGAAAGGCAATCGAATCGATCTTTCTGACGTTTCCACCCCCCGCTGACTATTATTTATTATAGAGAGAAAAAAACCTCTTCTTTCGTGCCTCAAGTAGAGACGTTAGCGGACGAGCGAGTTCCGAGGCCGGCGAAGAGATTTTCTGCCCGGTATAGGAAAATGACAATAAATGAGATTGCAACGGTGGAGGCACGTACGTCCAAGATACATGTAGGCGCTTATCTAATTCAATTTGGTAATATCGCGCCCATTGAGAGAATAAATGATTACCGGGAAGATATGAAGTTATCTGGTCCCGCGGGACGCGTAAATTGCCATTACCCGGGTGTTCCCAACGCGGACGCGGCGAGAGGGAAGTGGGAGAGCCCCGCGGCTTTTTAGGGTGCCTCCAGCTTCGAGGATCTTAATTATTAATCGTTCCCGTTAATCACGCCAATCGGCGGAGCATCGTCGATTATATCGCGTCGGACAAGTGAAATATCGCACTGAAACCAACTTCTCCGTCTTTTAATGAACAGCAATTTATCTTGCGCAACGCCCACGTACGCAGTTTTATTCTCTACCTCCGCTCCGATGCCAACTGGGAGAAAGTCTGACGCCTCGTCGATGGACTACTGATTTTATACGTAAATAGAAAAATTGAATTTTCGCAAAATGTCAAAAGCAAAGGCATAGCAAGTCTTAACCGCTTCCAGTAAAATGAAGAGTCTACTACCTCATCATTGGTTTTTCACGCCATTAATTTTACCGTCTTTGATATTATTTAACAATACGTAAAAATGTATATTAATTAAGACAGTGTAAGAATTATAAAATGAAACAAGTTTTTTTTAAGGAAAAATCAAATGGTTATTTTATGCACAGCTTTTCGCATTATTAAATTGTACGGGAACGGGTTAAATGATAACTGAAATTTCTATATCCTAATTTATACTGCAATTATTTTATCATATANAAAATGTATATTAATTAAGACAGTGTAAGAATTATAAAATGAAACAAGTTATTTTTAAGGAAAAATCAAATGGTTATTTTATGCACAGCTTTTCGCATTATTAAATTGTACGGGAAGGGGTTAAATGATAACTGAAATTTCTATATCCTAATTTATACTGCAATTATTTTATCATATAATACTAAACNGCCGTAGCGACGATCAATACGGAAAATTCGATGACGAAACAGGAGCGATGGACGAAGCGGGTATTTTATCAATTTCGATTCTCGCCGTGCAACGAAAGAGTCNATAAATACTATGCAAAAATTTGCTATTTAATTATCTATTGAATATTTTTGAGAAGCAAACAAGATATCAAGAGCTGTTCGTAGCCAGTCGAAATGGCAACCGCGGACTCGATTCTGGACGGCTGAGCGGAACGAGGGTGAAGGTTGACAAGTGCGAGGATAGAACCAAGGGGTGCGGAGGTTCGCTGGATTTCGAGGGGTGCCAATGGAAAATCGTGACGGTCAGAGGGGGGCGCGAACAATGCGTTGGAGATTTAACGTGACACTGACGATGCGAAACTAGTGCGTACCAATTTCTCTCCGTGACTTCGAAAAGGATTCTTTTCCTATTTCCTCAACATCTAATTGAATCATATCTGAGAAATCCTGAGTATCAGACCACAGGTTTCATGTATAAGGTAACTGAACGTGCAAAAAGTTTAACTTCATAAATGCTTGGTCAGTCGAATCCTGAATGCAAATATTTGCATACTTGAATGATAGAAAACATTTTATTCAAAACATGTTTGCGTATAGACCTACAGTTTTCAAAGATGCTGTTTAACACTAGAACGACGAAACCAGTCATTTTGACTGGTTTTAAATGGAGAAATGCGTGTATAAAAAAAAGACATCGTTCTAGTGTTAAATAATGGTTCCATAAACGCGTTCACTGGTTCGATTGGATTCTAGCTAAAAAGTTCGACGAACCCTGCGACTCATCAGTTTTTTGATATTTTCCACGCGACAGTCTGATTCACAAATCTTTCTAAGTAGGGGGTTTTGGCCAAGGGGGTTGACGGGCCCCTCTCGGACCCGGCCTCCGCCCCGGCATCCCGATGGAGCGTGAAAAACAGAGGGGTCCATTGTAACCTCGTCCTGTGGCTAATGCGACTGTCGTCGGCGTAGAGAACCGGCTGCGGCAGGGCTTCCGTCGAACATTAGCCAACGGTCGTTTAGCGAAACGCGGGGGCACGGCGTCGGGTTCCGGCTCGTTGGAAGCGGATTTTTTTCAGCTGCGTTTTCGCACGAAAGTCGAGGACCTTCTTCTTAATTGTTACGAAACGTGTCCTGCGCCACGATTCTCTGCTCGCCTGCTAAAAATGTTCCCACGTGATAAACAGAGACAACGATCTGTATAATTGGGGAAGACAAACTGCACTTTGTTCTATTTTTTCCTTCAATTGAATCCGTAGTTTATATCATTGAAGTATACGTCCGCGAAACGAAACTTAACGAGCTGCTACGAGCGTCGCGGATAGCATCGGAAAGTGGAAATTTCTATCGCGCAAAATTAACCGTAATAAGCATGTCATCGTGGGCGTTATCATTTTTATCAGGAGGTAGGCCGCGCGTGTGTGTACGTGTGTGCAAGTCCGAGGCTATCTGGCTTTGCATCGGCGTATAAGTCTACCACGGCCGACGGAAGGATTGTCTGGTGTCCGATCTCCGTGGGAGTTGGCGCACTCTAGTTAAGCCGGCATAGTCTTCCTGGCCCGACTATCTATACCAATTAATCCTACGCTGGCCCGCTACCGTTGACGTCTCTGTACGTTTGCCGGTTAATCCGATTGCATTTGTACTCTGCAAATTATATTCCCCGACCTCTGACACTTTTCGCACGTACACGTCTTTTTGCATCGTAATATCTTCCGTCTAGAATCGTACCGGCAAAAAGTTTCGAATCGATCCTATAACACGATATTGGACGCGACAATTGTGAGAATGAATAATAGCGTTCGCTTACTATTATTTTGTTACACGTTACACCGAAAAACTTTCTGCCGGAGACAGTGTTTGGGATGAGAAATGGTGCGGCGCAGGTGAAAAGAAAAATGGAACACCTGAGAGAGAGAGAGAGAGATAGAGAGAGGGAGACGGAGTGATTGCCAGGGAGCGATTAGCTTGCATATGCAAACGCGCGCGGTGGGTATAGAATTCCGGGTACGTCGGTACACGATATAAACACGTAAAGGGAATGTAATCAACGAGCCGATAAATCACGAGCCGGTTAATCGAGGAGCCGTGCACGCACGCTGCTGCTGCTGCTGCTGCTGGGGTAAAGTTAAAGTGCATCTCTTTAAGGAATCACTTTTCCTTTGTGTACCTACATTGGAAGATCGTGCGAAGAAGCTGTTACATACAAAGTAGAGCTGATTTACGATGTGTGCGGATAAACAGAAATTACGCGAGTCCATCNTAAGGAATCACTTTTCCTTTGTGTACCTACATTGGAAGATCGTGCGAAGAGGCTGTTACATACAAAGTAGAGCTGATTTACGATGTGTGCGGATAAACAGAAATTACGCGAGTCCATTGGACAATTTAGAATTTCTATTAGAAAGTTTTCGAGCAAAAGGGAATGTCGTTTTCGTTGCGCGAACGGTATTGCGGGTATCGATAGAAGCGAACAGAGAGCGAGAGTACGGGGGACGTTGTTCTTTTAACACGGCTTTAGGGGGTCCTTTATGCTGACACAAATATCGCTTATGCCGACGTCGCGCCGCTGTTTTGGCGTAGCCCATCGAGCATTGTGCCTTCCAAGGCCGTGTGTACCAAACACCGAGCCGTGTGTACCCAGCAAACACGCTCGTCACGTGGCGGCCTGATCCCTTCCGCAGCCACGGCTCCCCTTCTAGGATTTGCGCAACGGGTCCGGCCTCCTATTCCCTTCGGAGCTGCTTATGGACCGATCCACGGCCGAAGAGACCTTCTTCCCATTACCAGAAGGCCTTTCCAGAGATCACGATGCTCGTCGTTACACGCCGGACCTCTCGCAGGGCACCGCGGGCGCCGGCAAACACACGTGCTCGCGTCAGCTTTGTTTGCCGCCCGATTTCAATGACCAGCTCAATGATTCCGCGCTAACCTTTTTTCCTTTAGCTTCACCCTCGCGCCTCATGAATACCGCTTCCCCCTTCGCGGTGTTTGACTCCGGTTCATGGATCAGCCGTCATACAATAATTACAGACGCAGTCGCTTTGTTTTCCGATCGTCGAGAATGCGCGACGGGGTCGTTACAGCTGAGAGACGGCCAAGAGTTGACCCTTTCGCGATCAGGATAAATCAAGAGAGAGACTCGTCCCGTTGTATCGCTTCCCCCGCGCGTCAGACTAATTCGTGTCGGACTTAATTATAGAGATGTCGAACACAATTGACCGGAAGAGTGTCCTTAACGCGGGGTGAGCGTGGATGTTCCACAGCTCGTTTCCTTCCCTCTGGCCGTCTTCGAGGAGGGTGTCGGGTCTCGAAAACTTCGCTGGAAAGTGATAAATAATGTCGGCGCGGGGCAAAATCGCCCGGAACGAAGGGCTTTCGAAAGGGCACACGCCATTACCTCCAAGACGACTCGGGAACCTCGTACGATGCTTCATCAACGAATATTCCGGTGATACAGTAAACGCTCAGCCACCAGAGGGTGGGATATGATAAAGAGGGGCGAGTTGAAAAGAGTTTCTACCCTGCCGAAAATGAAAATTGTATTGTCGGACTCCCTTATGACGGAAAAAGCCAGGCATTATGTCCGCGTTAGCTGCGAAGACAGCGGTCAGCGCCCTTTCACGACGGTCATCAATGCGCGTCATCAATAATCGCTCCCTGACAGCTCTCCGGCCTAAACGCTCCCGGATATCTTCGTGGATTTTCATCCTACACGTCGAATCTATGATACAGTCGGAATCGGGCACAATGAAGCCGTCGTCGAGGGGAGGAAGTTCGAATATGCGCGACGTTCGTTAAATAAAACTAGCAGAAAGAATGCCGGGTGAAAAGTTGTTGACGATCATATTTCAGGAATGGATTCGAAGTCGGTAAAACTGTACTTCGTCGAGGAACTCGAACGAAAGCATACGGCAGAGAGGAGGACTTGGTTTCCACTACTTTCAGACTTTCGCCCAGAAACTTTGGCAATTTATGCACCTTTCTCGCACGCGCTCGCTCGTCTTTTATCAATGTCCACCGTACGTTCTCTATCCTTATTACGGAATATTAGAAAACCTTCGAAAAGCTATTTATATTGTAATACAATTAAAGATTGTTTTCGATATTGCGCAACGTTGAATAAGAAGAACGCCGAGCGAGCATCTGACGCGTTTCACGCACGTGTCGAAAGATATTAAGTCNACAATTAAAGATTGTTTTCGATATTGCGCAACGTTGAATAAGAAGAACGCCGAGCGAGCATCTGACGTGTTTCACGCACGTGTCGAAAGATATTAAGTCGGGGGGAGGATATGAGGTGTAAGGATACGGGGGCGGAAGCAAAGGATGCGTCGCGTACATGGCATCGATCTTCATCCATCAGCCACGCCTTCAGTTTTTCCTTTGCGGTTACTTCCTTCTACATCGCTGCCAGATGTATCGCGAACGAGCCGTGAAAATTTTTCAATGAAATCGCGCGGACGCGACGCCCCGCGTATATCATTTTCATCGCGTCGGACACGAGTATGAGTCCTCTTAATTTTGAGAAGCGAAAGATCCGTGCTCCTCCTCGGCGAATGCGAATTACTCCGCACGATTCATCATGTCTTTCGGTTCACGCGTGATCGAACCGTCGACTCGCGCTGGAATCACTTCGGCCCCTTCTGTTTCCGATTCCGAAGAGTGGAGGGATTTCGCCCTCGATCATAGGAACCGCAAATCACTGCCCCGACGGGCTGACCAATCGTGACGAATGAGCGACGATGATTTTGCTCGGAATCGAACGGACGGCCGCGATGTAAATCGCTAATGGATCTCTCGTTCCCCTGTTTCCCAAATACGATCGCGGAGAGAGTTTGTTTCTCGAAACGCGAACGTCTTCTGAATAGAATGCAGATACCCTCTTTCTTTGGACAACGACCAAACAAGGGCCGGCCGTTCGTTAGACGGTCTCGCACGGCGAAAGAACTCGATGAGTATTCGACGCATTAAAAATCCGCGAATCCTGGAATTCGTCCGGCAAGAAGGCCGCAAGGAAAACTTGAATCCACGGGTCAAAAACACCCTCTACGCTCTCCCGTACGAGACGTTCAAAGAGACACCGGTCCGGGCGCGCATCGACAACGCATACCGGCCGCGTCGCGATCTCATTAATTTCCGGGGGCAATAAAAACGGGCGACGGGCGTACAGCGCGCGTGGGACAGATCCGCCCACGGACGGGTAGACAAAGAGGGACGTACGAAACGACGAGGAGGGAATCGATAGTAAACGCTTTTTGGTATCGGCCGCGTTGTTTGCCTTCGGTATTTCGGCGAGGGTCAGAGGCGTGCGAGAAGGGCGCGAGAGCATGACGATCGTCGATGACGACGGCGAAGTCGTGGCATTGTGTCCCCGGCACGTGCCGTCACAAGAGGAAACGAGCTTGGCCGTCGGTCGAGGCGTAGCCGGAGTCACCGAGGAACAGGCACAATGCTCTCGCTTCCTAGATATATGGACGGAATTAATTGATACCGCGTGCTCCGGCAAGGGTTGTTGCGTAAGCACCGTGGAAAAAGCAATCTTTGTTCCCGGTTCGCGATCGGTTCGTCAGCCTCCTTACGCTTCGCTGAACCCGGACTCGCCGATTGATCGACACGTCCACGGCTCGCGACCCTCGTTAGTCTCGTGCGCGCAGGTGCATCTTGATGAATAATTAACCGTCTTAAGGGTAAACATGCACTCCTACCACTTGGCCCCGCGACTTTGAAGTGATAAAGATGCCAGCTTTCAGGCGGGACCGTCGGAAGTGAAGTTATTATAAAAATAATCAAAGTTTCCCGAAGCAGGACGGGGGAGTAACATTCGCGACGAGGTCCGGGCTCGTTTACCTCAGGTCGACGGCGCCCGCTCATTACGTTTGACGATTATGCGTTAATTTGCACGTAGCGATACTTCAAACGATTTTTATTCATCGCGCGTCCACGATGAGCTTCGCTCTTCTAACCGGGAAGTCGTCTGTCGTGTTCCTCTGGTAGCCCTCCCCCCTCCTCTCTCGTAGACGAGATTCGTAGCGTCGAGATTCTTCGAGTTTTATATATTTTCAAGTTCTTCCTGTGCCGGGGATCGGGGGATCGTTGTCAAAGGACTCCGGGATATGATAATCCCGGTACCAAGCTGAATGCGTAATGAAGTTTCTACGGGCGACAAGAAGTGGACTTCTGATTAGCTTTGGCCTTTACGCGGCCCGCGCGTCGCTGCAAATTTTTCAGAAAACCTCGCAAATTGCTGCTGATATGACGCGCTGACGTTCTCAGACGATCTCTCGTTCGTGTTCAATACTTTCATCATTTCTTTAAAATCATTTTGTGTCAACCGCGCTAATTTCGTCTTCTGAGATCGTGACGGATAAACAGATTGTATTTAGTGTGCAATTTCCAATCTGTCGTGGACGGGGGTCAGGTGGCGCGAAAAAGTTGGCTGGAATGGGTGAAATCGGGCCGATGATCTTCCCCATTGGAGCCCGAGGCGTAAAAACCCAACAGATTGGAAACCGCATTCGGTTAGATGTCCACCTTTTATCCGGCGGACAGAAGAGTGATCCTCTCGTTCCCTTTCGCGTTCACGCGTAC
Source organism: Ceratina japonica (assembly GCA_019453355.1). Lineage (NCBI taxonomy): Eukaryota > Metazoa > Arthropoda > Insecta > Hymenoptera > Apidae > Ceratina > Ceratina japonica. The sequence goes on along the minus strand of SMSR01015574.1, from coordinate 361,362 downwards.
CCTGTTCCGGGGTCCTATTAACTAATGCCGGCACCCCTGTTCGACGCAATGCCATACGCGCACCGGCTAACCAACCGGGGTAGTATCCAGGCCTGGTAGGACATGCCTGCTACGACGGGACAGTTTAAGCCCTGATATATCGCTCGTCGACACTCCCAACTTCTGTCGTTTCTCTGTAGCGCTTTTTTTTTCACGGAGAGGCCACGGTTGACCATATGTCCACGGAAACCAAGATCCCCATCTACTATCGCCACGCGCTACTCCCACCTTAACGAAAAATAATAAAATGATAATCAAAAAGATATTCGTGCAAAGTAAAAATGTTTAAAATTCCAGAAAAATTAAATATTAAATATCATAGGACGTTTAAGAAGGCTCATCTAGTACATAGCAAGTCAAATGCAAGTTATAGAAAAGGGGAGCTTGCTTGACTAGCGTTCATGTTAATAACGGAGGTTATCTATTGCTGAAAGATGCAGATTTCGTTTGTTGTGCTTATATATTTCTCGATTCATAGTCACCCAATCTACCTAAATTTGCAATTAAAATATACGTTAAATGTTTCTCTTTAATATGACATAAGTTTCATTCAAAACTGTCTGTCAATACCTAATAAATTAGCGATAGAAGTCTAGGAAATTACTCTTTTTTATATGACTACATGTAAAATTGTAAAAAATATTTATATTAATATCTCATCATTAAGATATCCAAATGACTTAAACATTTTTTTGAAGTACCCTGGTATACTGTTATAGACTATTAAATTTTTTGTTGGAGATCTATCTGTTAATTCCTTAACCGGATGAACCTCCTTAAAAAACCGAAATCCAATTTAATGCTGTAAAAAATCGTTACGCTCTTCTTTTGGTCGATCTTCTTTTATCTTCCTTTTTACGTTGATAAAAATTGAAATTCGTCGTTGGCGGTGCAGGTGGAGTTAAAATTCGCGTTATTCGAGCTTAGATAACCCGGACCCCAGTTAGCAGTAACAAATGATGCCACATGTTCGAATCTCGACTCGATCTTGCTCTCGCACTCGGTTTTTCTCTCCGTTCGGCAGTAACCCGCGGGGCACGGAACATTCGGCCGGGCGTATTGAGGGATACGGGGTCCTGCGCTCGTGTAATTTGTACGGTTAAATGCTCGCGCAAAAACGAGGAGCGGAGGGAGAGAGAAGGGTAGACAATTTACACGAGGCTAACTGCCGCGCTGGGAGCATTTACCGGGAGCTCGAATCGAATCGATCCTACTTAGCTGTTAATGGAACCTTATGCCAGTGAAAATTGCCGCTCGACTACGAGTGTCTTCGCGGCGCAAGAGGACTCGCCGGTTAAAACCGTAACTGATGTCGACGGATGATCAGCATTGAAACTGTTCTCGGCCTTTTGTCGACGGTTGTCCGAGTGCCACCGAGCTGCGGGCAAAGTGGCCGTCGTTTCAAAAGGTTTAACCGATTGCCGGCTCTTTATCAACCACTTTACGAACGTCGGGAAAAAAAAGGCAGCCTCCGTGGTCCAACCTGTGCCGCTCATTGTGATTAATTCTGACATATGTCCGAGCGTCGCTGGCATTCTAAAGGTCGCCGATTCTATTCACGAGGATTCTTAGCAGAGGATTTTGAGGTATTCAGAAATGGAGAACGCCGGATATGCTTTTCTCCTATTATACGTTGAATCGACACGCGTATCGCTCTTTCATGTTCGACATTCGTCTTAATTTACCACGGTCATTCATTGCGCAATCGTCGCCGTCCTAATCTCCGTACAGTGTCTCCTTTTTTACGAATCTGTTCGATATACGTCGAGATTACTTTTTATATCGGTTGTACTCGGCGTGGGTGTTTACTTATTCATCCGAATCGAGAGGGGGTGGACTTCTGCGAAAATCAATCGCTAAACGGAAGTCGGTAATTCTTTTTTGCGAGCCAGACGAGCACAATTTCATTTAATAACGCTCGTAAGAATAATTCGAAGTCGTTTCTTGGATAATACTTTCGCTCACCTCCTCGTCGCCCGCTTCATCTGTCCCCGGGCTCGTCGTCGTCGTCATCTGTAACAAAAATAGAACACTTTCACGCACGACTCTTGAGATCACGAATCACGATCTACATACGATATTAATGTCGCCGATCCCGATCGAAATCTCAAAGGCGCGGCCCCGGCCGAAATAACTTATTGGCAATCGAAGGAAATAATGCCATTACGGTTTATCAGTTAATGAAAAGGCAGAGCGATAAAACCGCGATACGGTGTACGAATGAAAGCGGAAACATGGAAGGGGAGTATCATCTAGGATAAAGAAACTCGGCGTTCCTCCGTCTCTCTCCCCCTGTCATTAATACCAGGCGACTGTTACATATGGATGAGAGACTCGGGTTAGGCCAGGACAGCAGCGAGAGACGAAAGCGAAACGGGTCGTAGGGAAGCGAAACTCATCGACTAAAAGCATCCACGAAAGACCGAAGTCGTTTCGTTCCAGGAGCCCGCGACGAGAGTCCTCTCCAGTGGAGAACCTTCGATAAGGTAAAACGGGGCTCGGAGTTTACCTACGATTTCAATCGTCCGCAATCTCGATTTCACGGAGCCGCGCAGCGTCGGCACTAGATCCGCTTTGGCTTTTCCCGCGGCGGCGGCGGCGACGACGACGATGACTCGGCCAAGCGGGAACGAGGTCGAGTTATTTTCGTGTTTCCATGGACGCGCGTAACCTTCGTTTATCGTCTCACCGGGGAATTTATCCTGCGAGTGGTCTCAGGGTCGTGACTCCTTCTATCCGGTCCGCGGAACGATAAATCTGAGCCCGTGCCCCCCCCGTATATCTTCGATCAAGGGGAGTAAACGCAATATAGGTAATGTTCTGGCCAGGCTACTTAACAAATTGCTACAAATTGCGGCGATCGTTTAGCCCGTCCTGTCGGATCCGTTTGAATCTGTGGCTTTCCTATATCCCCGTCACCTCTCTTGCGGTTTAGCCCAAGGGTGTGACTCTCTCCCTGTCTCTCCTTGTTTCCGTTCGAGTCGAACGATACGGTGGTGACCACATGGCGCTCCCATATGTCCTCGCCGTTCACCCTAATGTCCGTCTACGGACTCTATCCAAGATAAAATCGGCGGGACCGAAAGTAAGAAAGGACGCGGTATAAAATCGGCTCGCTCGTTGCAACAAACGATAACGGAGTCCGAACATTTAATTAAATTCTTCCTCTAGTAGCCAAGGAATAAAAAGAGAGGTTGTTTATTCGGACCGCAAATCGATTAATCTCTTGAGAATTTTTTGGATCGGAAAAAAGTAGGGATGCGTTACGGAGGAGAAAAGAAATGACGGGTCGCGGACAAGTCATTAATCAATGGTTTCGAACGAGGCGCCCTGGCTCTAATGGCACTTTAAAGGCGATACCCCCGGGCCAATCAGTGATCGCGTGCCGCTCACGGATCGTCCGAGTTAATTTCACGGGTATTTAACGCGGTTTCGCTGAACAATGATTCAATCAAGCCGGATTTATTTGGCCGGGATTCTGTTCGTTGTAGGCACGAGCCGATCATTAGAGCCTCTCGTCGGATACGCCTCCGAGCCTTTCGCCGTTCTATCGTGTCGTGTGACGATCCTCGTTAACCGATCCGTCACTTACAGGTCGCCTCGACGTTTTTCGCACACGTCGAATTTAAATAAGAGAATTTTTATTCCCATTTCCTGCGTCGTCGCGTAAGAGTAATTATTATCGGTATTAATTTGTCAAAGGTCGCGAGAGAGATCGTCAGAATTTTCCGCACTTTACCGTCACGAGAGAGCGAGGCAATTTGTTAGAGAAAATGGTGAAGGAAATCAGTCTAGCGATTAGAAGCGACGACGCGTCAAGTCTGTCCGGCGTAAATATCGGTGGTAACACGAGGACCGGGGAGGGGGAAAAGGGGGCAATTCGACGTCCGTGCGAAATGTTGTCAGGCAATTTTCTTGGCCAATGCCTCTGAATGCCGCAGATTTCCATCTAGGTCCGTGGCGCCCCGGTGTATACCGTTCCCGGGTAAATACACCCTTTTCCATCCCCTCGAGCGGACGAACGTCGTCGTCGTCGCCCTCCTCCACCTCCTCCTCCTCCTCTATCTATCTATCGTCCACCTCAATCTCCGACCACCCCTCCGCGGCCGCATGAACCACAACTGTGATTATAATTCGCAGTCCCCGCTGACAGAACCAACCGCCATCGTCAACCCCGTTTCTCCGCCGACGTTTCATCCCCATCTAACCGGGGATATAGTGGACGGGGATCGGACGGTGTGTAAAGGATTATGCACGCGGATTTAACTGATGAATCACATTGTCGTCTTGATTCGCGGTGGCGTTAATTTTCGGCGCCCGGGGTGGCGACGGCCGGGGCCCGACACGCGCGGCCCCGGCCGCGAAAAGAGGGGAAGAGAAGAGAGAACCAGTCCTCGCATCGTTAAGATGTTACCGCGGGTGTCGGGTGTCCCTTCGCGCGGTTAACCACGCGGAATCGCGTGTTCGTTACAATCGTTTCCGGTAAACGAGTTTAGAGACGGCGGGAAAAAAATGCGCGAGCGTAACGAGATGGAATTCGCCACGGCGATAAATCAGCCGCGTACACGACAAATTACCGATGGCGATTAATCGGACGAGGCTTATTTGGAGAACTCGTCTCGGTTAATGCGGCGTAATGAGTGGCCGGGATTACGGCAACTGAATTCATCGGCGGATAATTTATTACCGGTGCTTCTTTAGGACACGAGCGCCGTATCCCTCCCCGTTTGTATCTTGTCGGGCAAACAATTTCCGTTCGTTTGGAAAGGTTTCTAATCCGGCGACGTCGGACCGGTTGGGCCAAAGCCAGAATTAACCGCTTCCCATTTCGGCCACGGGCGGTGATCGGGGCTTATTAATTTTGCCAATAATGCCACGGAGAGGGTGGCCTCCTTCGCACAGATGGCGTATCACGAGTCAATATACTTTTCCGCTACGAAACCGCACGTGACGGCCCACGAATTCTCGCTACGCTAATCATTTCTTTGACCTATGCCTCCCGCATATGCTCTCGCAACGGGTTAGCTGTTTGTCGGCGAACGATAAACAAAGTTGCCAAATTTCTACGAACAATGCTGACAATTAAATTAGTTGCAGTTTTGTTATATATATTCGTATTATTATCTTATTTCGTAACGTCGACACCCAGTTTTCGAGGCAGACATTGCGGTACCTATTTATACGAGTCAAAGTGTGCACTCGAAACGAACAGGAGAAGATGACGACGACGACGACGACAACGACGACGAGACAGCGGAGGAGGAAGAAGATGAAAAGAAGATCGAGGGAGGAGGGAACCGATGGTTCTGCCACAGTCAGGACACGATCGTGGACCAACGTAGAGAAGAGGATAAAGAGTAAGCCGATCCGCGAGAGAGAGGGAGAGAGAGAGAGGGACGGCGTATGTTCGTATGTAGCGGGCGTAGAAAGGAGAAGACGAGACAAGCAGAGGGAGAGGGACGAAGGTGCGGCGAAGAGGAGGAACGAGAGGGCGACGGGGTCAGAGAGAAAGACGAGGAGAGAGAAAGGAGAGGACAACCCCCTCTTCTTCGCGGGTTGACTCGAACGGCGGCGATATCTCGACCAATCAAATCACGCCGCGGGCTCCGCCTTTTATCATTATTTTACTTGTTTTCCCTTTACTTCACCCTCATTGGATGACATTCTCTGGGCCATTTCGCGGTGAAAAAAAGCAACCCGCACCCAACCGTGGACTCCATGCTCCCCGCGACATCCTTCGGGTGCCCTTCTGGTACCCACCTTGGTTCACGGACCACCTCCGCCGGAGATTCCTTCGCTCCCAGGAGTCCTCCTCCCTTCCCAAATCGTTTTCCGCAGATTTCCACAGATCTCGTTGCGTCACCATCGATTCCATCTCGTATCGTTTACCACAGACGCCTGGCCCGATACTTTTTCCCACGTGTCTTAATTAAATCGCGAGAGATAATTTCAGCGCGAGACGTCCGACGAAATCGTACGAAACGCCTCTGTCGTTTTTTTTTTTGTACGGGAATCGTCGGACTTCTCGTCGCGGTGGCCAGATTTTTCCCATCTTTTTCATTTGATTTTTATCGTGGGAACGGACGATCGGCGAAGCACAAGTGGGCTCGATGTCGAAAAAGCGTGCTCGATTCATCGACTTCGTGATCCCGATGAAAAGCGTCCGGGCCGCGTTTCGTAGCCGCGGATAAATTCGTATCGATTCGTCTAGTCTAGCGCATCGAGGCTGTGATTGACGAGGTTCCTCTCGTCAAGGATTACTCGGTTCGTTGGTCGGAACTAACGGGCTGCGGGCCACGAGTGCGTAGACAAATATATCTATAGGTATATGCATACCACTTCGCGAGTCGCCCAGATCTACAGAACCCGGGGCGCGTGTCCGCAAAATTATCATCCTCGTTTCCAAATAAAAGCAGTCGCGTCCTTATATCCGCCTAGCAGAACGCTCGATCGCACGCGTCTCGTACTTAATCGCTCCGATTTATAGAAAGTACAAAGTACGCGATCATTTTCTGAATTGACGTCGCAGTTTTGTTGTACACAGAAAGTCTAGTTACGAGCAAAACGATAATGTTCCGGTTGGACGGTGACGAGAGCAGAGGGAACCCGTAATTCACGTGGAATAAATTCCCCGGGGTGGACCCCTTTCGTGGGCCGAAAAAGAAAAAAGACACTCGGTCGCACCTACGTAGCTACGTTTGATCTGGCATTGCACCGCATTGTATGTATATCGGGGCCGGTGTAAACTGCTGTGCAAGAAAAGGTGAAGGAGGGTTCCTTTCGAGGGGAGAGAGTCACGTGGAGATACCTAAAAGAACAATGTTGTCGGCCGCTCGAGAAACTCGAGGGGATGAGCTAGCCAAACCGCACCACCAGGTCCGGCTCCCTCTCTTCACCGGAGATCGTACCACTGATGACAAACCAACGACACGATATTTTACCAGGCCCGACACGTACACGCCGTACGCCTTATCACGCGCGGCTATTCCGCCTCGTTTCGCTAGCATCACGACACGTAATAACGGCTTATCGTTATTGTCCTACCATTAGCTCGAAGAATTCGCGATTTCGACTATCATTCCCGATCGGACAATCGTAACGCGTCTGTTTGTCCGCGGTGATAAAACGGAAACGCGGGGAAGATGATGAATATCGGGATTCATGGACGGCAGGAGGAAGTTCGCAGGGCAGAGGCTTCTCATTTTTGCGGCGGATAAATTTGAAATTTGCCGACGAGACTCGCCGATACCGGGGCAAAGCGGATAACGATTTGTTCGAAAAGCAATATAGCGGGCCATCGCCGGGAGTACGAGACGAAGGAAAGCGCGGAAGGACGAGGAGAGGATGAGTTTGCGGGGGCGTTCGCGCGGGGCGCCCTTTTCCTCGAATTTGCATCAGGTATTAAAGCGCGGTGGCTGCGTTCACCAGCGGAGTTCCTGTTTGCCGACACCGAATGCCGAGGATCAAAGGACCTCTGGCAGGCCTCGCGCCTCTCTCCCTTTAGGGAACGCGGCGGGACAGACAGAGACGGGAGGGAACTCGGGAATCGTTCGGGCCTTTGCCTCCAGCCAACTTCGGAGATAGCTACCACTATTCTAGGCCTTTGTCGTTAAATCGTCGAACGTTCCGACATCTGATTTCGCGCGCTGGATTACTTGTCGCGACACATCGGCCGGGCCAGGGAATCGGCGCCAATTCAATTCTACTAAATCGCTCGATAAACCATACAGTCTTGATCGTACAACGAATCGTACACGGGTGACGCGCGACTAGACTATTCGGTATTAACCCCTCGGAAAATTTCGGGCCTTGTCCATTCTCAAATCGTTTTCCTCCGTTTTTATAACCATAACAAACCTCGCACGTTCTCAGTGGACATGAGATTATAACCAGGAGTCTAATTCGTGATACCCAGGTTTGCTATAAAATTATGATCACGAGTCAGACTCGTTAAAGTACGGCAAGGGGTTAATACGCAATGGTAAAACGATACGAATGGATACGCGCACGGATGAAGAAAAGATCGTCCGTCGCGACATATTGGAGGGAATCCGCGGTGGTTCCCGTTCCTACGGGATCGCGCGTTATTCTCGAAGAATTCACGCATCCAGACAGAGATATCTACGCGATAATCAGCGATCCGGCTGGAACGAGGAAGGAGCACACGGTGCATCCTGGCTCGCGGTCGATTATCATAATTGCGAGTTAATTACGAGATTTATGAGTTCGGGCCTGAAACGGCGCGCGATCAGTTCGCCAATTTCACGCGTAATAAAGTCGTGGGAGGAATGTAGGCGCGCGCGCGTTCCGCGTTGCGCGAAATCGAACCGAACGATATAATAGGAGGACGGGTCTCGGCCGTTGTTTCGTTTCCGACGAAAGACGAATGGCCGACGGCCATCCTTGGACGCAACGAGCAACGATATTCCAAGAATGTTAACGCGCGTAATCATATTCTTGCTCGCATCGTGTCCCGTAAAAACGTTAGCTGGCAGTGATGTATGCCGTCGGGGGCACGGATCGCATAAGTAAGGAGGGCCTTGGGCCCCATTCATCAGCTAACGGAGGGGAGAACGGACCCACGAACCGCTCGCCCGTCTCCCTCGGCTGTTTTGCTGCCGGGGGACACTTTTCTAGACCGCTGTCCGTCCGTCCGGCCGCCTCGCGGATAACAGGATCTGCGAAATCGTCCTCGGTCCCCGGCTGATAAAAAGGCGAACGAGACACGCGAACGAGAGGGAAGAGGTTTCCTGACAAATAGAATCTTGGGTGACGCGTTCCGGAGGCACCGACGGGTGCCAAACCGCATTTTAGGCGAGCTACCCATACCAGGGGTGAAGCGCGTGGCTCCGGTAAGGATATCGTTCTGCTTGGAACAGGGCAGAGCAGGAGGAAGAAGAGGAGCCGGCGAGGGAGGGTCAGCGAGCGGATCGGGGAATGCAAAAAGGTCGTGGTCCCCGGGCCGGGTTGCCGCGTTTTACAAATTATTCAATTAGCCCCGCGAATTAAGGTATGCATATTCATCGCTCTCTGATACGCGTATGTGCGCTCCGCGGCTACCATCCACACCGCGCATAAACAATTCGGGCTCGCACACGCGCGTTAGACGCTCTAACGAACTCGCAGCTGCATCCGAAATGCATCCGTTTTGCAACGATGCGGACAGGGGGGCCGGGCGGCCGCCGCCGGTTCTACGTGTACGCGGTTTTCCAGGTTTCCGCGCCGTCCAGGTTCGTTCATTTTTTTTTCTAGGCCAGGACTACCCATACGCGAAACGATTCGATTTTCTGTTTGCCATCCGCCGCGGACGAAGATACCAGCCGTTCTTCGAACCGCGACGGACTTGTTTCCATTCGTCCGGCCCGGAAAACCCCGTTGGAAGATCGCCGGATATCGGGTCTGTGTCTCGCTCGTTCCCGTTGGGAAGGCGAAATCCGTGGACGCGGCGTGCCGTGTAAAATGGTAAAAAGCGGAATTAATTGGCGAGCGGATTAAACGGCCGGGGGGCCCCGCGAGAAACGCGAGGGATTATTATTTCTTCCGGTAGATAAAGCGGGGTGGAGCAGCGAAATAAAACATCGTCGGACGTAGTAGGTGAAATAGGCGCGCGGGGGGTGGTTTTAGAGAGTTACGGGTCGGCTACCGAGCCGGGGTTGCGTTTAAAACAACGTTGAGAAATGCACATTTTAATCGTATCGCTAATAGCCCGACGTTTATAAGCCTCGCCGTGTCTCATGAATACGCATGTTCCTGCCGGTGACAACGGTACGAAATTAATGCGCGCACGCGGCAGGATATACGCGGCCCCGCCACGGATTTCTATCAAGAGACTCTCGTTGCTGCCGATTTTTCTTCCTCTGACCTCTGTACTACACGACCGCCGAAATTTCATTTCCCTAAATCACCGCGGACCGTGTCTCGAGGTAATTCAAGAAAGTACGAACACCTTTAATGACGAGTCCATCTAGCGTCCAAAAATGTCAAAGTAAAAGCTATTGTTTGAAAATCCATAAGAATCTGCAATTAATAGCAACGTGTTTCTTCATATTAGATTAGAAAACAAATTCTAAAACTCCTTTTCTTTCCCTGACTTCTGAATTACATGCCCGCATAAATTTCATTTCCCTAAATGACCGTGTCTCGATGTAATTTAAGAAAGAACGAACACCTTTAATTACAAGTCCATTTAGCATCTAAAAATATCAAAGTAAAAGTTATAGTTTTCAATCCATAAGAATCTGCAGTCCAATGAACGTATATTAATAGCAAACTGTTTTTTCACGTTAGATTAGAAAATAAATTCTAAAATTCTTTTTCTTCCTGACCTCTGAACTTCATGCCATCCTAAATTTCATTTCCCTAAATCATTGCGGTCCGTGTCTCGATGTAATTCAAGAAAGTAGGAACACCTTTAACTACAAGTCCACTTAGAATAAAAAAATATCGAAGTAAAAGCTATTGTGTGCTTTCAACCAACAAGAATCTGCAGACTAATAAACATACATTAATAGTTAACTGTTTCTTCGTATTAGATTAGAAAGTAAATTCTAAACTAGATTCCTTATTAATTTGATTATTACATATTTTGTCCGCGATAATACTGTTTAATGGTAATCGAGACGGAATATCGAGACCTCGTTCCTTATTCGAGATGTTATTTGTTCAACGCAAATTAGCGGGTCGGAAACAAATCGGAGCGACGGGAACGCGCGCCGTGTTTTCGTATGTACATTGTATTCATAATTATGCGAATAATTGCAGTAATGGCGCGGTGTGTGTAATTGATACTCGCGTAAAACGTTTGAGCCGGCGCGGCGGCACGCTCTTCGCGCATTTCCATATTCTTTCATTTTGTCCTCGCGTGCCTAACCATCAGGTTAATTAATCTGTCTCTCAATTAACGTCTCGAAACGACAGAAGGATCCGCGGGTCTAACCTTGTCCCTCGCGACCCGCCGCCGCGTTTTATTAAATGTAAATGTATTCCCGATGGGCCGGCCAGATAGTCCAATATTAATAATAAAGCCCGCGCGCGAGATCGTCGCCGGCCCGCTCGAATTTGTTCGCCGTGTACCGATCGCCGATATCACCAATTACATTGGATTGAGTCATAACGCGAGAATTCTGGTTATGTTAAACGCGAGTTTCTTCGCCGTTTTCGTCGACACATCTCACGGCCCGATATAAGATAGCAGTATTCAGCTCATAAAAGTATTCAGGCTGCCTTTAATTGGATACTTGTCTCCCTTTTCTTTCTCGCCGGTGCGCACGAATAACCTAGCCGACGCATTACATAAACCATCCCGCCCCCTGTTACCGTTTCTTTTTTCCTTCCCATAAACCATAGCGCATAGCTCGTGTTTACGTCTTAACTCGATTCACACGAGATCGCGATCAGGAAACGCGCGCACAAAATCGAACGAACACGCGCCGAGGAAAATGAATCGCGTAGGCTCTGTAATTCCCGCGAACGCGATGCTTACCGTATTTCTTGCTTCGCTTTAATATGTGGGGCTCTGCCCGAGAGGAGCTGGTGTAGATGTTACGCAAAATGGCAAATATCGGAAGGGCTTACGGCCGCATTATGCCGGGCTTTATTGCGCTCACCCGCGAAACAAGATGATAGCAGGCTCGGCAGATGTCCACGATGTTCGTCCACGTCGGTTATACGCGTGTATGTATAGACAGCGCGAGGGCCAGGAAGAAGCCCGGCGGAAGAGTTCGCGTCGATGGCTAACGAAAGGAGCAGCTGGAGTACGAAAATTTCTCGCGATAAATCGTTGGCTCGCATCAAGGGGACAGGACTATCTCCGCGGACGGTCGTTAAGAACTAGCCTACCGTGAAATGTATCCAGTCCACGAAAACGATACGTCTTCTCGAGATTCCCACGCGATCCGATTCATTCGAGTTCGCGCGAACGTCGTCCGCGCCTTTTAAGGAATCGTCATTTCCGTCGAGGGGGAAAAAGATCCCGGTTCATTTTGAGATTCAGCCAATTTTCTGACAGAAAAAAAAACAGCGGACGACCGCTGGAGAGTTGCGAAACGTGTCCATGAAAGGCGATTTTCTTCGCGGCGACATTTAAGAGAGATATATATACGCGTTCATTTCTTCGGAGAAGAACTGCGCGATTAGAGCGATTAGGGAAGAGAACTGCGTGCGTGTGGAACGGAACGGTTCCATATATCTAGCCAAGCTTTGCGCAACGTTCCAACGCGCTTGGTCTCGGTCTCAATTAACGCAATTACCCGCTCCTTCGTCTAATTACCTATCAAACGAAATTACTATAGCGCGCGCGCCAGCCAGCCAGCCAGCCAACTCTCGTCTCTAATGAATGTTATTAATTGCTTTATGATTTTTCGATAAAACTCGCCGCGTAATCAAGTTATTATCCCACGCGTCTTCGTTATTACTGGCCGATCGGAACCAGATACCTCGTCTGGTCTCGTTTCCCTTCGACCCGCGAGAAAATAATTGCGATGGCCGTTCCCCGACATCGAGAACCTTACTTACAAGACGTCATAAAGGAATCGGGATATATTTAGACGTAAATTCCTTACCAAATCCCTTGATTTATGACACAATTTATATGCTTGCCGTGGCGAACGAAGAAAGCCAGACTTGACATTCGCGGGAAGTTCGCCCGACTTCATTTGAATATCACGCGGCCGAGTTTTATACACGAGTCAGATCTATTAGAGACCGTATCGCGTACCACTGTTCTATCTGTTTGTTTCCCTTTTCAATATCGCGCTTCGTAAATAAAAAAAGGGAACCGAGTGGCGTCTTTTAATTGTGTCCATAAACCTGCGGAAATTCTGTCGGACGGTCCCGTGGGTTCAGAAAAGGGGGAGAATATCGTGGCGGCGTCAAGACCGGGTAAAGAGCATGCGATATTTTTGACGGGTACGTCCGTTATCAAAGATCAAAGAGAGCAGCGAGGGGATAAAAAGTCGTTAACGGCGCGCCCTTACGCTAAGCCGCAGAAAAAGAGATAGGATATTACGATGGTCCGGCGATAGCCACGGTGAATATAGTCATACGGCGTGGCGAGCAGGTGAGATGAACGAAATTAGAGCGAGACGTCGGGGTTGACGTTGACCAAACAACAGACGGGGTTGCCGTCACGGATGCTCTCTCGCCGCCGCCTGGGTTCCCCTAATTTCTTATCTGCCAGGCCAATTTGATAGATCAACGATAGAACCGAGGCGTTCTATAGAGCCGAAGGCAACCTGAACGAGGACAGGTGCATCCTCGGTCGCACCTGACCGTTCAGCGTTTCCGCGCCGAGCCACCCTTGCGTCTTCATCTACCATTAAATTAGCCGGAGAAATCGTTTTGCACGGATTAAAACGTACAATCAGATTTTCTATTTCGAATTCTCGGATCCCAGCAATTTATTATGAAAGCGAAGATTCTCGTTCCGTGAAGGACTGTACGTAGTGTACGCACGTCGTCGTAGAAAAGAAACTAAAACCGGCTTTCGACGAGTCCTCGCGAGGAGGAAGAAAACTTAGAAAAGTCGTGTCCCGAGTAAACCCGGAATCGAGGGATTATCCGAGATGATCGCCTAATAGCTTTAGCAAAGAATCGACTGGGGCGACTACTTAAAATTAGCATAAGCCCCGACTCTCCGACTAACGAGCGGAAGAGACGAGACCCCAAAAGTGCTCGCGACCAGACGCGAAANCACGGATTAAAACGTACAATCAGATTTTCTATTTCGAATTCTCGGATCCCAGCAATTTATTATGAAAGCGAAGATTCTCGTTCCGTGAAGGACTGTACGTAGTGTACGCACGTCGTCGTAGAAAAGAAACTAAAACCGGCTTTCGACGAGTCCTCGCGAGGAGGAAGAAAACTTAGAAAAGTCGTGTCCCGAGTAAACCCGGAATCGAGGGATTATCCGAGATGATCGCCTAATAGCTTTAGCAAAGAATCGACTGGGGCGACTACTTAAAATTAGCATAAGCCCCGACTCTCCGACTAACGAGCGGAAGAGACGAGACCCCAAAAGTGCTCGCGACCAGACGCGAAAAAAAAAAGAAAACGGAACTATTATACGTCAACTCTTTCTGTCCTAAATATTGTTAAAGCGTTTTAAGCTTGTTGCCCTTTCGCTCGGTTGACCGGGATCCGGGCGACGTCCTCGCGTTTAATATTTTAATCGACTGCGTGACAGGCGTGCGTCTGGCCCGATTACAGGCAATCAACGAGGGGAAACGATTATTTCCCTATTTAGTGGGCCGCGTTTCCATGGGGCTGGAAACGCACGGTTTATCGCGGGTGCACGCGCTTGTCACGCGACACCGAATTGCGTCTTACGTTCTCGCTGTTCGCGTGAACACGCTCGACTCCTCGCGCACCGCCGATTCTTCCGGGTATCGTTACAGTGTTACCGAAGCGTCCAGATTTCTTCTAATTTAGCTTTAGCCGCCGCCGCCGCCACGCATTGTCAGTCTTAATTGGCTGCCCCGAGTGATTTACGAATTGAGAAAAGAAAGCAAGCCCCAGGAGAGAAAAGGTAACTAAGCCGCGTACCGTATATAAATACGATTTTCATGGAAATTATTAATTATCCACGGGGCGAGAATCCGGCGAATGGCAACGACAATGGCGGGTATCAGATGCGAGTTTAACGAAGCCCGACGTCGATAAAAATCTGACTGGAGATTCGAATCGCGGAGAAGAAGAAACGCGAGCGTTCCGCCTCTCTTACGGGCGTTCTCTCCTTCTCTCTCGCTCTCTCTAGAATCGTGCGCTTGTCTACTCGTGGAGGAACTTTTTCCACGCAGCACCGAAAGTCGTAAAATGTCCAGCACCCACGTAGCAACTTGTGTCACGTAGACGCACGGTGGCCCGCTCTGTACTCGCTCTCTCTCCGCTGTATATTATCGCGTACGCGTACAGTCCGTATCATCAATTAGTTTCCTCGCTTCTTACGGAATTCACTTCATAAAAAATCATTGAATATTGTGATTATTTTCCAAAGTGGAAGTCGAAACGAATTTAATTAATTCATCATATCGGTATCTTCGATCGTTGCGCAAATTGCCTTTTTTCCCACATTCACGGGCTCCCATAAACGACAGATTGGTGACGAGGGCGACACAATTGTGCGAACACGCTGTAACGTTAACACGAACGAGGATCGCGTTAAGAATTATTATGCATAACTTAATGACTGTGTCGCGGGATATAAAATCTGCATTTTATGCGGACAGAAATCGTCGGTTAGACATCGCTAACATCCGTAAATTAACCGATCCGTATAGTTTCGAAGTCCGCGGTTCTCGATGCCGAACGCAATTAAAGAGTTAACGAGTAAACTATGAACGAACGAGCGTGAACTAATCGCCGAGTAATCATTATCTGGAAAAAGGAGAAGCAGCGACCGTGTATTTCAACGAATTTCTACGACAAATCATTTCCCCTTGATGAAATCCGTTTTTCCTCTTTTCTCCGCCTCGAAAGTTTTGCTTTGGTAATCATTAAGTTCAATCCTAATTCTTTTACTAAAACACATCAACGTGGATATCGCGTACCGGATTTGATCAAGGAAGTACGAACTTACATACATATATTGGTTCCTCGGTTTTTCTCGAGACCAATCGCTTCGAGTATAGATATCGTTGAAAGTAGTACAGAGGACAATGGATCGAGGGGAAAAGAAATGGTGGCGTGGACTGTACGGATACACGTAGAAGACTGAGGTTCTACGTGCCTGTCGTCGTCGGTTCATGATGAGTGCGTGCGCGAACGTCCGGCCTCGTCCGCTCGAAGGATGCCCGGTTTGCCGGTTCTTTGCTCGATCATGGGACAAAACTCGGGCCCCGCGTGTCCCGTGGGAACCGCGGGAGCGCTCGCTAGCTCGAAAACCGTGTATTCCGTCGCGCGCACGTTTTGCCCGACGCGGGTCGCGGTTTTTTCTAACCCGGCTATCCGCGGGGGCCCCCCGGATCGGAACGATTCCGGTCACGAGGTGTGCGATTTCAGGCCCTTTATTACCGACGCATCGAACCCGGAGACCGGCCAGAATTGTTGTTACGTAGATCGCATTATTAGATTGCGCCACAACGTTACACTACCACGTTCCCTGGGCTCGTTATTTTATTAGGCAATAATTCCTCCCCGCCACGCGGCTAACTGTACACGCGGGTCTCATTATGATTATTCTTCCTCTTTATTATCGAGAAAACGCGACCTCTTCTCGTGGTTGGGGTCGCGGCACAATTAGATTCTCAGGGTATTACGAGGGCTCTGCTCTGCTACCGTATCGCTGTTTCTGCGTACCCGCCGCCGCGCGGCCAGAAAGGATCGCTAATTTGTTCGTGCACGTCGACAAGCAGGCTACGTATCGCGTTCAACGTATCGCGAGATCCGCCGAGATCCAAACGACAACCCAACAAACGAGCCTCCTTTTACATATTAACCGCGCGTCGCCGATTAAACAATGAACTCGGAAATGTTTTTAATGATAGCTATCATAGAGCGCTCTATGTAAAATGCGCTATCAAAGGCAGTACCCTTGAATTGCACATAAATTGGACTGAGGAGCCGGCGTTCAGTGGAAACGGTTTCAGTAGCTGGGCAAAGTTTTTTTCAGACAACTTTTCATATTGGGTAAGCACGCGTATCTCGGAGGTTGCAAGAAGGTGGCAGTTTTCATGGAGCCACCCCGCGGGGAGTTTACCCGACGGAATAACTTTCCGAGTTGATTTATACTTCCGACAGGCGTAACGAGCTTGCGAGCTCGGACTTGTCCTTGGGAAACAGAAATAAAGAATCGATAACGCGGCGCGCCGCGCCACGGTTTATTGGCAAAACAAAGGCGATCGCGGCGCGGCCGATTCTTATTAGGACCGTCGAATTTAGCAGCCGGCAACCGGTTTTCGCCTTTTTACCGTTCGAACGACGGTCCGTCGCGTGTTCTCCACTCTCGATTTTCCGCGGCCGGCCGCCGGAGGGACGGTGAGTCCTTCGAAATTTATTCGTCGGACGGGAGAGATGCTCGCGGAGATAACGGAGATGAACAGGAAACGCGGCAGACTCGTTGACTATCAATGAAATAGCGCTTCGACCCGCGCGGGGACCCTCGAGATCGGCTCCGTTCCTCGCAGCGTCGTCGGTTTCATCCGCGTATCAACGTTCTTCTATCACAAATAAATAGATCACCGCCGTCTGAGTTCGCTCCCTATGCGCGATGCCNTTTCATGGAGCCACCCCGCGGGGAGTTTACCCGACGGAATAACTTTCCGACTTGATTTATACTTCCGACAGGCGTAACGAGCTTGCGAGCTCGGACTTGTCCTCGGGAAACAGAAATAAAGAATCGATAACGCGGCGCGCCGCGCCACGGTTTATTGGCAAAACAAAGGCGATCGCGGCGCGGCCGATTCTTATTAGGACCGTCGAATTTAGCAGCCGGCAACCGGTTTTCGCCTTTTTACCGTTCGAACGACGGTCCGTCGCGTGTTCTCCACTCTCGATTTTCCGCGGCCGGCCGCCGGAGGGACGGTGAGTCCTTCGAAATTTATTCGTCGGACGGGAGAGATGCTCGCGGAGATAACGGAGATGAACAGGAAACGCGGCAGACTCGTTGACTATCAATGAAATAGCGCTTCGACCCGCGCGGGGACCCTCGAGATCGGCTCCGTTCCTCGCAGCGTCGTCGGTTTCATCCGCGTATCAACGTTCTTCTATCACAAATAAATAGATCACCGCCGTCTGAGTTCGCTCCCTATGCGCGATGCCTAACTGAATGTCTAATAGCGAATCGAAGTCGAGAAAAAGTGTATCTATTCAGAGCGGGTCGTCGGGCGACGAAAACGTGAATGGAAGAAGGGCCCCCGAGAGGGCCCCGGGTCCGTTTCCGTCTTGTTGTCATCCTCGGTTGACGTACCTTATTCGAAGAACAGTCGGTCCGTGGCCAAGGGGAGACGGAACGAAGAAGAACGTGGAGGTGGCGAAGGGGGACGGGAGGGAACGGAATACATCCGCGGAATACTTAACAACTTTTGGCGGTTGACAGGGACCGACGCGACGACGACGGCGGTGCGCGGTGGTGGGGCCCCGGCATGGGCCCCGGCTCTGCAAGAGTGAAACGAGAATACAGAGAGACGAGGCCCGTCGTCGCGCGCATCGCGTTTTTTGTACGCGACCCTACCCCCCTCTGTCTCGCCTTTTATTTGGGCCAGACAGGAATTCGGCTAAATGCATTGATTAAACTGCTGACATCGTTCGGACGGCCCGGTGGCCACCGTGTCTCCGCGGATGAGTTCGATCTTTTTTGCCCCCGAAACCGGGGGAGAGAGCCGCGATCTTCCTCGGATCCCCGGCCCTCATCTTCGTCCCCTCCCCCCCC